>VSMD01114242.1:0-63646 GCA_008750895.1 Mirza zaza
CCCCTGTAATTCCATCTTGCTGCATCTTCTACTGTTCTTGCTTCCTTATGTTGCTAACCCTGGACTGAGAGTCTGGTTTGGTACATCTGATGGATGGAGCCTCTGTCACGTGACCATGTCCTAGCTGCAAGGGAGGCTGGGAAAGCAAGTGTCCAGCAATTTCAGCTTTTAGGATGGGAAGCAACGGTACCTCCCACCAGTACTCCAAAAGGTGGTGAGTTTCCCAAAGCCCGAAAGGGGACTTGATGGCCAAAATGAATGTTCTTGAAACTCTAAGTAAGAGTACATGAGGCCTCAGGAAATATTAGTTCACTCCCCAAAGCCCATCCAAGGAGCCAACAAGCAAATGCTGTCAGTCACTCATCTGCTTCCCGTGAGTTGGGGCATGTGTACTCCACTGAGTTTTCTGAAGCCTGTTGTTCTCAGCTCAGCTCCTCTGGGAAGCGAATCCTCAGACTCTATACCGGGTCTGATTCGTGGGCATATGGCGCTGTGTCATGTTGTTGTAACATAAATAAAAATATTTTACGTGAAAACTTAAGGGAGGGAGGCTTCTAGAGCCCCCACGCTGCATCAGCTGCCTCAAGCTGTGAAGGGAAGAATGTTTGGTGTCCAGACTGCCTCAGTGGGAGGCTTGCTGGGAAGGCTGCCTTTCCTCCTGCCACCCACCCACCCCGGCCCTGTCCCCCGGGGCAATCAGGCTCTGCTTAGAAAGGGAAAGACACGAGGCTTCAGTTTTCATGCAGAGAATTCAGAATTGAGGTGTGGATCTTCCAGGAATCCATGAGGAGAGAGAACACCTAGGAATGAGGAAACCACAACCCTGGGCTGGTCGACGGTCCCTCTCCCACGGTCACTCGGTCTCTGGACTCTGCTGAAGCTCATACCGAGGGTTGGCATGACGTCATGGAGGGTTTTCTGCTCCTTTAAAGGAGACGAGCTTTGGGCCCATCTGATTTACGTATTTTAAATAGATTCGTGGGTGTGCTAGAGGCCTCCTCCCTCTGACATCCCGTCTGCTGCTGCCACACAGGCAGGTGGGCAGCATGACCCCACATCCCGTGAATGGTTGAATGCAGCAGGGAGGTGACATGATTGCCCCTGTCACACGGCTGGTTGACATTGCAAAGACTGAAACCCAGGCTGCCTGACTCCTGGGCCAGAGTTATTCTGGACCAAAGATTTTGAGTCAGAGAGAGCCTCTCAATCCCTCTCATTTTACAGTTGAGGAAGCCGTGCTCCACACTGGCTACACAACTTGCGAATGTTCACACCGGAGTTAGTGGCTGAATGGAGACCAGAACGGGCACAGGGGATGGCTTGCAGAATCAGGAAGATCTGGGTTCAGGTTTTGCCTTTGGAGCCTTCCCAGCTAGCCCACGCCAGAAAAAGGCCACAGTGGTACCCATTTTATGGCATTGCTTTAACAATCCAAGGGAATCAAAAGGTTAAACTCCTAGGGCGGTAGCGAGCACATAGTAGGCATGTGACACTTGTCACTTTCTCCCTTCCCTTCCGTTCTGGACGCCTAGTCAGCTCCTGCTGCAGACTGGGACATCCGTCCCTGGTATTGGAGATGCCACTCATCCCCTGCCTTGTAAGGGCCAGCTGGTCAACCCCCTCATTAAACACAACTTTGATGAAGTGCCAGCCTGTAATCCTAAAAATGTCACATTATTGGGAACTAATAGTGTTGCTCAGTCGTGACCTGGGAACCCACCCTCAGCACTGTCAGATCACCGAGATTTTCCTCTCGTGCCTTGTGCGCCAAGATTTCATAAGCAGTGATTGCTATCTTTATTTTTTTCCCCAACTTCTCATTTTGGGGGATTATTTATGCACATATTCTGCAAATATGTGTCCCCTGTATTCCCAGGGTGGTGACTTGAGTGACTGTCCCTCCTCCCTCCGTCCTGCCCTCGATTTTGGCTCTGTGATATCTCATTATGTTCTAAAGAGTTATCTGTGAGGCAGGGCACCATGGATGCAATTAAATCTGCTTCTGTAGCAACGCTGCTCTTAAGCAAAATATATTGATCGCCAAAGCTTTGGACCCACTTTAATCAAGTAATCTAAACAGGGCTTAAGCTTCAAAAGCCGAGCGATGTGCCCGGCTTCAAAGCGCTTACTTACACTGAATTAATTTATCCGGGATGTACTAATGCTCCCTGCAACCCTGTGGATTATAATGTTAGAGGTTGCAATCAGGGCTCTGATAATATCCCCAAAGCCTGGCCTCTATTGATTGTCATGTAAAAAGGCACAAAGGGGAGTGGGGTGGAGGGGAGGGGGAACAAAGGGATTGGGGTGGATAGAGCCAGGCTGAACCATCCCCGTCCATGCAGGGCCCTGCTGGGCAGCTGGTGACTCAGCCCTGCCCCTGGCTCCCCAGCTAGTTCGGGGGATGGGACTGGGAGGCAGCAGCGTCTGCTCCCAGAGGTGTCACATTAACAGGGGGAATTGCCTTAGGAGGCTCCAGCTGTGACTCTGAGTTGGAAGCCAGATGGACGGGGCCTGCTTGTCGTGGACAAGGAGGGAATTGGACGTCTGTTTCGGAGGCCACGTCACTCTCCTACTGGCAGTTCCCTCTCCTTCCAACTCACTCAGGGAGCTGATTCTCCTTGACCTCAGTCCCTGGCTTTTGTGTGGGGCCCCTACCCACATCCCAGTCTGGAGCCCATGATCTTGTTGTTCATTCATTCAACAATTTACTGACAGCTTTCTATGTGCCAGACATTTTTCTAGGTTATGGGAATACAGCAGTGAAGAAGATAGACAAAAGTCCCTGGCCTCGTGGCATTTATTTTCTACTGGCATGGGGTGGAGGGAGCCTGACACACTGTTTTACAGATTTGTTCAGTTATAGTCTGAACAAATGGTGAAATGTGCTCTAGAGCAGCGGTCCCAACCTTTTCAGCACCAGGGGCCAGTTTCACAGAAGACAATTTTTCCATGAACTGGGGGGGGGGGGGGGGGGGGGGGGCGGTCGGGGGTGTGAGCTTGGGCTGTGACGTAAGTGATGGGGAGAGGCTGCAAATACAGATGAAGCTTCGCTTATTTGCCTGCTGTGCACCGTCACACCCCTCTCCTAAGTTTCTTTCTTTATTTTATTTTATTTTATTTTTTGAGACAGAGTCTCGCTTTGTTGCCCAGGCTAGAGTGAGTGCCGTGGCGTCAGCCTAGCTCACAGCAACCTCAAACTCCTGGGCTCAAGCAATCCTGCTGCCTCAGCCTCCCAAGTGGCTGGGACTACAGGCATGTGTCACCATGCCCGGCGAATTTTTTCTATATATATTAGTTGGCCAATTAATTTTCTTTCTATTTGTAGTAGAGACAGGGTCTCCATCTTGCTCAGGCTGGTTTTGAACTCTTGACCTCAAGCAATCCGCCTGCCTTGGCCTCCCAGAGTGCTAGGATTACAGGTGTGAGCCACCGGGCCCAGCCCCCTAAGTTTCATAGAAGACAATTTTTCCACAGACAGGGAAGGAGGGGGCAGGGGTGTCGGTGGAGCTCTGTGGCTGGTCCCTAACAGGCCAGGGACCAGAGGGTTGGGGACCACAGCTCTAGAGGAAATAAGTCAGGAGGCAGGGATTGGGACCATGTGCACAGGGAGTGGTATCAGTGAGTTCAATTTTAAGCCCAGTGGTCCTCATTGGAAGGTGACATTTGAGCAAAGACCTGAAGGACGTGTGGGAAGGGGCCACACAGACTTCTGAGGGAAGGGGGCTCTAGGAAGAGGGAAGAGCAAGTGCAAAGGCCCTGTGGTGGAGCATGTCTGGAATGTTGGAGGAAGAATAGGATGGTATGAAGTCACAGAGGATGGATGTGCAGGACGAAGGCCAAAGTGAATCAGTGTCTTTAGCTCCGTTGGCCACGGTGATTGGTTTGGGCCAGTGACATGAACCATGAAGGGCATGGACTGAGTGACGGGCAGCTGTCTTGTCACCACAGGGAGCCTGAGGTTAGAGCCAAATGGAGGAGAGGGGAGCCCAGAGATGGGTGACATGCTTTGAGTCTCTGAATTTTACTGAACCTGAAAACTTCACAACCTTCGGCATTTTCATGATAGGAGCCAGTAATGCCTCCTTTTTGCCTCCACTATTTTGGATTGCTTTTTCTTTTTTCTGAATAAATCTTGCAATCATAAAAGTCCCACCTCTTGCTACTGACCTCCGAGGCAGGACGTATAACCCAAGCATCCATCTTCTGTCTGTGTCGTGCTGGAAGCCCAACCTGACCCCTCTCTCCCATGAGAGTGGGGAGGGTCCCCTTTTCCCGTGTCTCAAACACTCACCTGTGTCAGCAAGGATGGGGCATGGCAGAACCCTGAACTCCTTCCAAATTCTATTTTGCCTTCTCCCACACCACCTCCCTCGAATTATTGAAACCTGTTGACCATTTCCTACCTGTAGTAGAAGAGGGTTCCTATGTTTATTTAGGACCTGTATGTGCTAAATTTTATGTATGTTGAATTTTCACCATATGTCATTATATTTTTGCAATTTTTGCACCTCTGGGAGGTAGGTATTGGTGGCTCTGATGTTTATCATACTGCCACGGTGGCGAATTGGCTGGCATCCCATTCTGATGGTGACCCTTGGGTATCAGTATCTCCTTGTACCCCAGATGTCAGCAGCAAAGGGCCCCTGCCCTTTGAATTCAAATTAAGTTGATTCCAATGCTGCTGCACGGGCAGTGACAGCAGCCTTGTTTCCTGCGGTCTCTCTGGAGCTATGTGGGGGCTGGGGGCATCTGTTTCCCTATTCCCTCCTGGCTCCTCGCTCCTCTGAATTACTGCAGGTTCTCTTGCTGTCCCCCTCATGCTGCTGTCCCTGTTTCTGATGACATCACCCCAGGCGTGGGACACCCTCCACCACCCATCACATATTATTAGCTCAAGGCATTTGTATGCAGTAGGCTTTGCTGGAGGATTACAATATTGCCAGGGGATGCACCATGACGTTGAGCCTCACACATCCCTCTGTTGGCATTTAGTTGGCCATTTCCAACAAGAAGACTCCTTGTGCCCTTTCTCCTCCCTGCTGTGTCACTAAGCCCTGAATCCTCCCACCCATACTTTTTCAGTTCTTTCCTTTCCCACCTTTTCCTCTCTTCTTTCCCACTCGATTCCCAGTCACTTTTGCCCTGCTCGGCTCTGGGCTTCTCTGGAGGCTTGTTGACACGTTTACTCATCGGTGGGACGTTTGCTCTGAGACCTGCGTTCGAACAGCACAGAGGAGCACGCTTAGCTTTACAATTTGGCCCTTCCATTCTCCCAGCCACACCGGCCTCTTCTAGGGTAGGTGTGGGTTAGTAACATGATCCTCAGTGTTATGAATGATTCCATCACTCGTAAGAGGCAAAAGAAGTTGCCACAGCCTGCCTTGGCTTTGAGAATTAAACGTTTCCTCTTGTTACATCCATTTCAACGATGAGGGAATGCTCTAGAGTCTAGGAGGTTAGATGGATGAATCACTTGACCAATCTAGAACAGCTGGTATCCAGGAGAAAGGATTTGAATACAGGCATGGGGATGGCAAATTTATGCCATTTCCACTTATAGTATCATGGATTCAATGAAAATCACATTGCTGTTTCTACCTAGATTCATCCACACACATTCACTGAACTCTTAACGTGAAAGCACCAGGCTAGGCAGGTTGGGGTAGGGGTGTGAGGATGGAAAATAAGGGGTTCGTTCCTTCCCAGAAGGAATTCGTCATCTCCTAGGGAGACACACCGAAGACCTATAAATTAAAGTGGAAATTCAAGAAATTCAAGGAAGACAGGATAAAATACCCTGAAAACCCTTTCTCTGTCTTTCTCTGTCTATTATGGAAGTAGCACAGCAGTGATTATGAACTTGGACTCTAGTAACCCTGGGCAAGTGACTTACCTGCTCTGGACTTAACTTCTTTTCAACTGTAGAATGGAGGTAATAATAGCACCCCTCTTATTAGGCTTGTTGTGAAGGCTAAATGGATTACATACTTAGAGCAGTGGCTGGCACATAGCAAACACTCAAGAAATCTTAGCTATTGCTATGAATGTGTGGGCTACTTGGCCGGCAATGATTTTACTTGATAAATATCACTATCTGTGATTGTCAAGGGAGGAAATTGAAGTGCAGAGGTAAAACAACGTCCTCCGGGTCATGGAGACATTTTGTGGCAGAGGTAGGAATAGGAAGCAGGTCTGGGGTGCTGGTGCAGATTGTTTCTGTCCTGCATGTCCCACCTGAAAGCTGAGAGTACACAGGAAAGACTGCTGGGCAAGCTTCTTTGTAGAAAGGGTGCTTTTGATTTTGAGTGGCGTAGATTATACTAAGTAATGGATGGCAAGGAAGGGGGATCTGACAAAAACGAGTAGTCATTCACCAAAACCCATTCTTCTCATTTTCCGTGGTGATAAAGATGTGGCAGTCACATGCTGCCCGGTGAGGGGCTACATTTCCCAACTTGCCCCATGTTGGGGCAGTAGCCATATTGAAAAGTTATCACTGTGAATTGTGGGTAGAATAGAATGAACCACCCCCGCAGTCTGGCACCTGAAGACATGAGATGTGGCTCCTCCAAGCTCTTTCCCTCTTTCTTGCTAGCTACAGAATTGGCCAGAAAGATTAGCAGACCCCAAGGCAGAGTTCCTCAAACTATCAATACCCATGTTGAAGAGCTCAGTTTCCACCCCACTCCAACCCCCAACAAAAGTTTGGTCCACGACTTATTCAATGAGATGAGTCATGAGCTTGTATGTCATGACAGTGTCAAATTGTGGTGAAAGTTTCTGAAAGCTTACTCTCCGTGTCACAACTCAACCCGTGGGGACTGTTACCAAGAAATTTGGGGACTGGTACTTGTCTGAGGTCCGCACTCTAAGCAGCAACACTGCCCCAGGGATGCAGAGACAAGATGGAAGGTCCTAGGGTTTCTGATGGCTGCATGGGGCAGAGTGGCCTGCTAGCCTGGAATGTTCAAGCCAGACACTTGGATTAGAGAGAAAATAAAAACCATATCTTTCAAACACTGTACCTTAAGATTGCTTTCTTAGAGAGGCATGCTTTACCCTCATGCAGATGAGTCACACCATGTATTAAAAAGAAGAGCTGGGCCAGGCACAATCCCTCACGTCTGTAATCCTAGCACTTTGGGAGGCCGAGGTGGGAGGATTGCTTGAGGTCAGGAGTTTGAAACTAGCCTGAGCAAGAGTGAGACCCCGTTTGTACAAAAAAGAGAAAAATTAGCTGGGCATGGTGGTGAGCACCTGTAGTCCCAGCTACTCGGGAGGCTGAGGCAGGAGGATCACTTGAGCCCAGGAGTTTGAGGTTGTTATGAGCTAGGCTGATGCTATTGCACTCTATCTCTGGGTGACAGAACGAGACTCTGTCTCAAAAAAAAAAAAATAAAATAAAATAAGTAAGATGACTCCTGCAATAGCCCAAGCTATTGGGGTGCTGGCTTTACTTGCTGTGACAATGTCATGCCTCACATGACGTCCCTGAGGATCCACTGTGTGCTATATGCAAGGCCACCGATTCCCTACCAACTGGTCCCTTGCTGTCTGCTTTTAAATTCGTAGGTTCTTGGGAATGATTTGGATCCAAGCAAATCCATGTTCTGAGGCTCAAGTGAAATCAGGGTGTTGAAGTGCTTTGGTACAGAGGATGGTAAATGAATTTAGTCCATAAAGCAGCTGGAGTCAATGGAAGATTGAGGTAAGGATTTAGAGACCCCTAGTGAGGTCTAAGAGCCCCTGCGAGGCAGTGGGCAGGGCCCAAACTTGGAAGCGAGACTGAAACGATTCTGATGCTAGAGTCACAAATTCCAGCTGAGTGACCCTGGGTAAGTCACGTAGTATCTTCTCTGTAAGGAGGATCATTATGATGACATTGCTGGATTGAAGGTCTCTAAGAAGGTACAGAAAAATCTGCATGCGCCTGGGTGACAGCCAGAGCCCAGCAAGGACCAGATGGCACATTCATGCGGGGGGGGGGGGGGGGGGGGGGGCGCGNGGCACTAGATGAGAGGAAAATGGAGAGGCCATTTACAAAGGTGCTGCAGGGATGGTAGACAGCGCAGGACCTGGCAGGTGACAGGGCATCGGGGGTGGGGACATGGGGGTAGCTGTTACTTCCCATAGCCTGGAGGGCAGAGGAGTGAGCAGGTGTCAGAATCCAGAACCCATGTAACATCTGGGGAGCATGACAGGGAGGGTCACCCAATAGGAATGGGAGCTGGAGCTGGGACATGTACCGCCAGCCCCTGGTGGAGTCGCCATAGGGAGTGAGCTGGGGAAATAACTCTCCCTGACATTCCTCTCTTGCCACCCTCCTAAATCCTGCTGCTTCCTCCCACCCGCCAAACTGCAGAAGGCAGGGCAGGGGAGCCTTCCAGGCAGGTGGCCTCCTGGGCTCAGAGGAGGTTGGGGAAGCCGGAAAGAGGATCTAGTGGGGCCAGTGACTATCCCCCTGACCCAGCATATAGGAGCTGCTCGACTTACAGCAGCCCACTTAAAAAAAAAAAAAAAAAAGAATTGATAGTCTCTGGATGTCGCTGCAAGTGAGAAGGTCACGTGCTTCCTCCGAGGTGCCACTTCACTGAAAATTGGACCTCCCGAATGCCAGGCATGCAGGTCTGCTCTCACCTGGAGCAGCGAGCACGAGCGAACGGTTCCTTCTGTGCTGGCCTCCTGCCAGATCCTCCTCCACCTCTTATTCCTCATTTTCTGTTGTCCTTGCCCGGGAACCCACCATCTGGCTGCAACCCGCCTAAGGAAGGCATTGGTGAGTCGAGGACCCGGGGTACGTCCCCCGCTGCCTTAAGAGGTGATTAGTGGCTGCTTGTCGGCAGATGTAGCTCAGTGGCATTTTAATATCCAAATATCCCCCCCCCCACCTCATGAGGGAGGCCACGAACTGTTGAAGGTGTTTCACACAGAGAGCCCTGATTGCTGTGGCAATAATTTCTTCAACAGCCATTAAAACACTTCTGAATGTGCTATTAAAAGAGAAAAAAAGAAGAGGAGAAAATGGGGGAGAGGAGGGCAGACTTCCTTCCTATTTCCTGGAAAATATCAGTGCTCACAGGGTGAGCTTTAACTAATCAGATGGGATTTTAATATCAGCGTGTTTGCGGCTATTAGTGCATCGTCAGTCCTGCTTCTCGTCCTGCGCTCAGCCTGGGGGGTGTGAATGGGGGTGACTTGGAGTCCTGAGACCCCAAGACAAAGTGTAGGCATAGCCCAGCTCTCCTTGGGGCATCTCAGGCCTGAACTGCCCCCGCCCCCCCACCAACAGCCACTTCTCTTCCCGGGGCGTGCTCACCCCCATAGGCCTGTTTTGGAAAAGAGGCCAGAATTTGTGGGTGCTCTTATCCAACTCACTCAACAAGTGTGTACGTGAAGAGTCACCGTGTGCCAGGCACAGCTCCGGATGCTGGGCCGCAGCCGCGACACCATGCAGCAGATTCACAGCTGGCCGAGCTCTGGCAATGACCGGCCAGGCCAGATGCAAATCACGGGGCTGGAACAGGTCCTGCAGTCCCCCAGTGCCCCTCCGTCCCCTGTGTGTCTGCCTTCCTTCAGGGAACATTCCCCCCAGCAGGAATCACACAGCTCCAGGCACTAACCCTTCCTGTGAGTGGTTGGTCATTTCCGGGCCCTTGCTCAGGACAGGGGGTGTTAACTGGTCTGGAAGTATTTCAGGATTTTACCAGTTGTCGTAGTCGTGCTGACATGTGTCAGCCAAACAAAACACAACCGTCTCTCCCATATGGAGTTTACCTTCTTACAAGCACTGAGAAGCAATCAGCTTTTCTCTTCCATCCTTGCTGGGATGCCTTAAAGCAGGCGTCTTCAAACTACGGCCCGCAGGTCACATGCGGGTGTTTTTGCCCATTTGTTTTTTTACTTCAAAATAAGATATGTGCAGTGTGCATAGGAATTTGTTCATAGTTTTTTTTAAAACTTTAGTCCGGCCCTCCAACAGTCTGAGGGACAGTGAACTGGCCCCCTGTTTACAAAGTTTGAGGACCCCTGCTTTAAAGTCTTGCTAAAAAAAAAGAGGGACAGCTCCATTGTCTGTGCTAGGCCTATTTAGACTCTTTACAAATCAATGAGACCAAGGTTTCAGGCCACCAGGCAGCAGGGGTTGTTTGGGGCAACCCTGTGGTCTTCATTTAAGGCAAGGCTGAGTGACACTTCAGAGTGACTGCACAGTTTCTGCTGGAGGTTCCCTAGACAGCTGTCACTAGCACAATCTCCCCCAGTCCCAAAGGGGTGCGTGAAGAGGGTTTGCCCACATATACAGGGACACAGGGCAATGACCTAGAAAGGGAGATGTATTCTGTCCTCTTTTGATGCCTCTCTTAGGATCAAAATGATGGCTCTGATGATACCCAGCCGCAACTTCCTGACGCTATTGGCTGCACAGAGGGGCTGGCTCTCTCCGATAGATCTCTTTCTGGATAGGAAGCTCATTCTCACAGCTACATACAGAGCCTGATGGCTCCTCGCTTTGGAATAGTGGTCACAGATTACAAGTCCAGTTTCGTTCCTGGAAAGGAAGAACTATTACGTGGTCACTGTTAATGTCCCTGGTTCATAAAAAGGATTTTTGCAAGCACCATTTAGAGCCATCATCTACCAATCGAGCTTGGATTTCTGGGTATACTCTGTTCTGAGGATTGCTAATGCTACCAAGAAGGCAAAAATACAAAGAAAAGATGGGAGCGAGTGAAGAGTACAGTTTATCAATTACAAGGATAGATGTAGCAGCATTATTTTTCCTTAAAATCACCAAAGAGGAGAATGGATGCCATCTATGCTCTTCTGAGTGACTCTTAGATCAAGTCTGCCGAAAGTTTTCTTAAGATCTGTACATGACAACATGCTAGCAAAAAGGAAGGCAAGTTTCAGAAGAGCAAATATAATATGATTCCGTTTGTATAAAAAGAAAGGTATGTACAGATGCACCGTAAATGACACAAGTAATATGCACATGCACACACAGCTGCACAGAAATGCTGGAAGAATACACACTTTGGTGATTTCCTGGAGACACTCAGAGACAGAAAAAGCTTTGCTATCTTTGAGACAACGTGTATTATGAAACTCATCAAGTTTCCCTTTTTGCTTCCACTGCTGGGAAGCTCACAATTAAATCTGCACTCTCATTTTAATAACAACGGTAGGCTCCACTTAGACCATTGGTTCTCAATCTTGTCTACAAGTTAGAATCACTTAGAGACAGCTTTTAAAACTCCCAATGCCCAGGCCACACCCTAGACGAAGTCAAAATTTCTGGAGAGTGAGATGCAGACATCCATTTTTAAAGATCCTCAAGAGATTCCAACGAGCAGCTGTGACCGAGGACCACCCCTGCAGACTGTCTCTCTGAATATTCACTTTCTTTTGTCTCCCTGCTACCCCGAAATCACTTATCTTTATTTACATTTTCCTTGGATCTGATTTTTATTTACAGGTAATTTTTCAATTTGGTTTTGTGTATTCTTGTAAATGGCTTCAAGTCCTCTCTGTAACAAGGTAAAATGTAGAGAAAAATGATAAACTTGTGTTTAAACCACATGACAGGCTGGAGCTGTGTGACTTCTGTCGGGGAGAATATTCCCCGAAGGAAGGCAGACACACAGGGGATGGAGGGGCGCTGAGGGCCAGTCACGCACCTGGACACGGGGCTGAGTCTATCCTAGAGGAAAGCTCACTTCTTGAGTTTGAAGAAAGATGCCCTTTCGGACTAGTAGCTGCCCTGAAAGATACCTTATTTGTGGGTGGGATCAAGGGAGTGTGCAGAATTCAAATTCTGTAACAAATAGGTTCTAGCAATGTGCCAGTATAATTTCTTCCTCATCATCTGAGCAAAACTTGACCTGCTAAATAAAGCTATGTGTACATCCAGTGGACCGAGAGAAGAGGGATCTGATTCCCTCCTGGGGTGGGGAGGGAGGTGGGATTTCTCTATCAGATTTTGCTAAGCTGGGGCTGATCGGGATAATTACCTCCCAGTAGAATTATGCTCACTGCTTCCAGGGTGGCTGCCAGGTGGGGCTAGTCCCAGGGTAGGGGAGGAGAATGGACAATCCCTCCCTCCCCAACTGAGGTTGTCCGTTTTTGAATGTTCACCCTCTACGTCTGCCCCTGGTGCTTAACCAGGCCAATCACCTGTGTATAAATAGGATTGGGGGTGGCAGGCAGGCAGGGTACAGCCTTGAACCCCAGCTGCATGTTGGAATGGAGGTGAGGCTAGGCGAGCGAAGCCTTAGGGTGGAAGAGGAGCAGGGGTAGGGGACTGTGAGGAATGGGTCAGGGGGCGTTTGACAGACGTGCAGCCTCACACTAAAAGGGAGGGCTTGGAAAGTGGGGCTGGGGTAGGCGGCGAGTTTGACGGTAACAAGTGGGGTGCTGGGAGAGCTTTCGGAGAAAAGATCCCCCAAAGGGAGACGATGCCACCAATGAATAACCTCAGCCACTTTGAACTTCAGCTCAAGGGCATCAACCTTCACCTGGCTCAGGTGGAAGCTTTCTACTCAGAACCACAGTACATGAGTATCTTTGGTCACAAGCAAATAACCCTACAGCTACTAGGGAAAGAGAAGCACTCGGGACGCTGCCCACAAGGTGGCACACCCCTGACAGTCCCACCTTGGATTAGGAGTGTCCTCTTGCCCCTGTGACGTGTGGCACCCTCTTGGCATCTGGCTCTTGGATGAGTCCTGGGCAGGAGCTTCCAGAGGCACCTGAGGAAGTCAAGGCACACACTAGTGGGAGCAGAAGCTTCTGGAATCTGTAGGGCTGATGTCAGCCATCTTACTGCCCAGGAGACCGTACGAGAGAACTTAAAAATAACATTTTCTTATAATTGCTTGAGTCTCTGGGTGTTTAGTAACCACGTCTGGCAGTCTATACCCAAGACAGACCGGCTGTGGGGAAAGGCATCGTTAAAATAAAATCATTAGCTTAATAGGCTTTGATGAAAAGGGTGGCGAGATGGGAATTTCCCTTTGCGATATGTTCTCCACTTAAAACAATCCCCGAAACCAGTGGGCCACAGTAATTATTGACTAAAATGCCCCAATATCACTCATGTTGTTTTTGTTTTCTTACAGACTTAATAAACATGACCTCTGAAATCTGCTTCACGTCCCAGATTTTGCAGCGTCAGATGAGACTGCGTGTCATTTAGCCCTCGAGTCGTTTCTTCCCTAATTTATTTTATTATTTGTTTCATTCCCCAGTGACTACAGACACACACATGTACACACATGCACACACATGCCTGCACATGTACACACATGTGCACACATGACATACACACATACAGTGCACATGCTCTGCCATCTCCCAAGGAAGAGAAATGGCAGCTGATGAACTGAAGGCTTGCAGTAGTGAAGCCAGTTAGCAAGGCCAAGTGCTCAGGGATGTCAACATACTAGAGAATAAATATTTAACATCAAGCCAAGAATAAGAATGCAACCCAAGAAAAATATGGTCAGGAGTAGGTGACATCCACTTCAGAAGAGGGTTGCAAAGCAAGTCCTTCCAAATTCTACCTGCAGTGGCTTAAAGAAGGCCAGAACTTCTCTGTCAGTCGCCCTCTCCCCACACCTTCATCAAGAGTTGGAGTTCATTCATTTCCCCTCTCCGGACTGTCCCTGGGACTTCCCTAGACAGCAAAAGTGGCAACGTGCCGGTTCTGAGCCTGAGCCCCCCTTTGGTCTGGCAGTGTCTTAGTTCAGGATTTTATAACAAAACAACACGAGATGGATGGCGTTTAAACAATAGAAATTTATTGCTCCCGGTTCTGGATCCAAGATCAAGATCAAGGCAGCGGCAGATTCCGTGTCTGGTGAGGGCCTCCTGGTTCATAGATGGCACCTTCTCGCTGTGTCCCCACTCGGCGGAACATACGCTCAAGCTCCTTCGGCCTCTTTCTCCTTTGTGAGATCTCATCACTTCCCCAAAGGCCCCACCTCTTAATACCATCACACTGGGGAACAAGTTTCCACATGTGAAGTTTGGGGGGACACACACATTCGGACGATAGTCAGCAGCTCCCCCTTCTGTTTTTTGGGAGCCCTGAACTGCCAGGTAGAAAGTCCAGCTACCTGGCTGGAGAGGCCCAGTGGGAAGGAGAGGCCCCGAGTCTCCACTGGAGAAGGAGGGCCCAGCGTCCCGGTCTGGAGCACCCAGAGGACCCTCTCCCCACTGCCATCCGCTGCACACACACCAGAGATCACAAACAGCAGACGAGCCAGCCACCTGGTCAACCCTCAGAAGTGACAGAGAGAAACATCGCATGATTGTTACTGTTTTAAGCTGCTAGATTTTGGGGTGGTTTGTTGTGTAGAGAGAGATGACCAAGACACTGCCCCAGCCAAAACACGGGCCACCCTGCCTGGGTGACAGTTTCCAGGTGCTGTCCAGTCCGCGGCAGGCGGTGATATTGACTGCACCCTTCCCTGCTTTTCCAGGTGTTGCCTTTTCTCAGTGAATGGCATTAGCAGCAGTGGGAGAGGCGTCAAGATCCAAGAGGAGAAGCCTCTTTTTCAAAACTGCTGTCCCTTCTAAGCCAGTGGGCCCAAAGAGAATCTTGGAAAGATGGGTGATTGTTTTACTGGCTTTACAACATCATTTTGCTGGCCAGCGTCTCAAGACAGAATGCGACCCTAATCCCAGTTCCTGCTCAGATGGAAAGGAAGGGAATGTTACGGAGAAGGGACTAGGGGCCTGGCATTCCCTGGTGCACCATCTCCTATACATCTGCAGAGAGATGTAGGGCCACCAGGCTGGCTTTTGGTCTCTTGAAATCCTTGATTTTATACTTATAGTTATCAATTGGAGGCTTGAGTCTCATGTTATATTTATTTTAATTCATCCCCCTTCTATTCAAGATAGAAAGAATATGTCAAAAATAATACAAGGATCTGGGCGCAGTGGCTCATGCCTGTAATTCTCCCACTCCGGGAGGCCGAGGCGGGAGGATCACTTGAGATCAGGAGTTCTAGACCAGCCTGAACAAAAATGAGACCCCGTCTCTACTAAAAATAGAAAAATTAGCCGGGTGTGGTGGCTGCACCTGTAATCCTAGCTACTCAGGAGGCTGAGGCAGGAGGATCGCTTGAGCCCAGGAGTTTGAGGTTGCTGTGAGCTAAGCTGACAACGCCACAGCACTCTAGCCCAGGTGACAGAGCGAGACTCTGTCTCAAAAAAATATAAAATAAAATAAATAATAATACAAGGAAAATGTGGAAGAATCTTTTTGAAGTATTTATTACCTTTGGTAGAACCGGCAATATAGCAACATATATATTTGAACAAGTACATTTTGCCACTTCAAATATGAATGCACCAAGAGGCACTTAAAATGTCCTTTCTCCTTGATTTTCTGATTCACATTTCCCCCTGACATCTGAGCAGCTTCCACATAAGATCACAGTAAACTTCTCCCTTCTTATTTAATAAGTCAGGATTTAAGGCATCGATTGTATTTGAATACACCAAAAGCTTGCAGAGAGAAAAGAGAAACAGAGAGACTTTTAAGTACTTAGTTATTGTTGGTCTATAGAAGAAATCAGCTGCTGTCACTTACGAGGCACATAAAGGTGATTCTAAGGAAGTGTTCATGAAGGATGACCTGTTGTTTTCTGTGTCTACTGAGAAAGACTTAAAACTGCTGAGAGATGAAAGGATTTCTCATCTCTGAGAATCGCTAAGCAGCAGAAACAGCTTGAGCGGTGATGAAATGCTTTTGCGTGTGTGTGTTTTCTAGAATGGGTTTCAGCATGGCAATATTTGAAGACAGGAAGTCTCAGCTTCATTATTCCTGCTACACTTATTAATGAGTCACGATTCATTTATTTTTAAAAGGAGCTATAAATAAAGCCAAGGCATGGTTTCAACACTGTTTAGATGAAAGATTTTTTTTTTGCAGTTTTTGTTTTTTGTAAATCATTGCAGCAATTAATAAAATACTCTGTATACATTATAACCTATATATTGATAATATCTCTACCCTCAGAATTTCTCTAACTTTAAATATTCTGCTTTTAGAAGACAATATGATTAATGTGAAATATATATATGTATATGCACATATATACACAATATTTAAATCTATGTAGAGCAAAAAGTCAGGATGGGAATACAATAGATTGCTCTATTTTTTTCACAATTCTTTTATCCTTCCCTATTCTCACCAAGGTTCACTGGGAGTTCTTCTTCATCTCACAAGGCCACATTGCTTTGGCCAATAGAAAGTGAATGGTGAAAACATACACCACACCCAAGTAGAGAGTTTAACTGTGCTCACATGCATTAGCTTGACTGCTTGCACTCCTGTCCAGCATAGGAGAAGAATCCACCCCAGGTAGCAGCTGCTCTTTTAGCCTACGTCTTGGCAAAAGATTTACGTCAAGTCTAAACCCAACCTGAAGCCCAAAGCCAAGGCGGCATACCCAATTCACAAATCTTTGAGTGAGAAATAAACATGAGTTGTTGCAAGTCACTGAGATTGGGGGGGGGGGGGTGTTTGTTACACAGTATTAACTCAGCAATAGCTGATTAATATAAGGGATTACAGATGATTTTAAAAATTAATTTCTTTATATATATCTATAATTTCAATTTTTCTACAATGAACACATTATTTAATTTATTCAGCTAATAGTTATGTGGTGAGAACCTACTATATGCCTGCTCCTGTGCTAGATATTGGAAATAAGGTAGTAAAAAAAAAATGAGGTATGTACCTGCCCTCATGAAACCTAGAGTCTAATGAGGGAGACAGGCATTCATGCAATCATCATACATGCAAATGTAAAACTGCAACTGTGATGTGTTACTCATGGGGAATTTGTGGGGCTAGAAGAATATAGAAAACAGAAATGCAGAAATATATCAAGAAAGGCCCCACTGAGAATGTAATGACTCAGATGAGATCTGGAAAATGACTAGGAGTTAACCAGCTAGAGTGGTAATAACAAAAAGTAATTTTTAGGAAAAATACCATTGTTTTCATTTTTTTAGATTTTGGCTGACTACCATAACCTGAGCAGGTATATTTAGCCTGAGGACCAAGTTACCATTGAACTTGATATTAACAGCCTCTCTATATACCAGGGACACCTAGATGTCCATTCAAGTCCATGGTCTTCCTCTCATAGTATGGAGCTGTGGTTGGGATGTGACTGCCCAAACAGAGACTCACTTCCCAGACTCCTTGATGTCCTACTGTCATTGTTCTTGTGTGTAGGATGGAGCCCCAGTAATGAGCATTATTTCTGGGCCAGGTGTGTTAAGAAGCAGGTGTGCCTCTCCACACAGGCCCTCTGCCTTCCACCAGTGGATGAAGCTAACAACACTGAATCCTTTTTACGACGGCACCACAGAGAGAAGGAGGCTGGGACCCTGAATGACCATGTGGAAGAAAGCCATCCACCAACCAAGAATACCCACCTTGGAACACCCGTTCATTGTCCTGTGAGCAAGAAATAAACTATCATATCAAGCTACTGAAATCTGGAGGCCTATTTGTTGTAGCAGCTGTATCATACTGATTAATAGAACATAGATTTAACAAATAGATTCAGTGCTCTCCTGGCTCACACATGTACCCATTGACTGGGTAGAATATTTCCTTTGTGTGGATTGAATTTTGACTTCAATTTTCTTTCTTTTCCCCTACCTGGTAGGAAGGACCTTTGTTGTATGGGTGTCGCATATCACCGTCCTTGGTGAGTTTAGTGGAACTGCTTGCTTTATGTACCATTTGTTTAGTTTCCTTCTCTACGTCCATGAGCTCTTATGGGTGATGCTGGCATTTTCAGCATGAGAAATGTTTTATGCAAATCAGAAGTGCTCTGCTGCAACTGGAAACACATTTGGCTTGAGAGAAATACCATATTCACTCACATAAATCTAAGAGGCCATGTTTGTAAGGGTGGAGGTCAGACAGAAAAGCCTGATGGGGAAGGCAAGAGGGAGCCATTGGAGGTCCTCTAGAAGGAGAATTATACTAGGGAAGAGGTATTTTATGAAGATGAATCTGATAGTAGCACACAGAAAAAACAAAAAGGAAAATGGCTCAGAAGCCTAGGGAAAAACTGTTGCAACCATCTGGCCATGGAATAAAGGGGTCTGGTCTGGGATGGTGCCAGTGGGAATAGAAAGGAACAGGCAATAAGTGAGGCTGAAGAAACAAAAGAGCAACACTGGACCACTGTTCACAGCTCAGCAACTGCTCTTATCAAACCTCAGATTTTCCACGTGCCAGTTTATCCAGATGACTCCATCAGCCCATTGGCCCTGCAAAAATAACAATACTGACCAGATTATTAAAGTTGTGACATTGTGTTTTAAAGAACGTGCCTAAGAAAAAAAGGAGTACTTGCTCCAATATGTAGATATGAGACAAATGAATGATTTTTCCAGAATCTTTGCCAGTAGCTGACTACTCCTGGGAAGGAAAGGATTGCACCTCTTAGTCAGAGGGGAAAATGACTTAAACACATTTTTATGCTGGAAAAAAAATCCAACAGCTAGGAGACTAGCATGACAGGAAAGAGAATGCCTGAAAATGTTTTTTGGAAGCATTAGAAAGTTGCTTCTATGTATGTTTTGCTAGAGTAATAGTTAGACTGCCAGGGTTGAATCCTGCTCGCTGTGGGAGTTTAGGCAACTCGGTTAACTTGCTTGTGTTCGGTTTGCTCAATGGAAATTGAAATGGAATTGGAAATAGTAATTCCTACACCATTAGGTTATTGGGAGTATTAAGTAAGGAAATTTACATAAAGTACTTAAAGTGCCTGGTACAAATCAATCACTCTGTAAATATTAGCTCTAATAGTTATTACCACATTTGAAGCAAAGGCAAAGGTTGCCATGAAGAAAGACGTGAAGTTTCCCAATACCCTGGTCTTTGGTGGGGGAAATGAAGTAGACATCTTTGTTGGACAGGAGTTAGCAAACTTTAACCCACAGGCCAAGTCCGGCCTGGCCATTTCCCATACTTGTAAATTGTTTTATTGCAACACAGTCACACTCATTTGTTTGTCCATGGCTGCTTTTGTGCTACAATAGCAGAGTTGCATAGCATAGCAAAGATTGCCTGGCCCGCAAAGCCTGAAATATTTTCTATGGAGCACTGTGTTAATTTGCTAGGGCTGCCATAACAAAGTGCCACAGACTGGGTGGCTTCAACAACAGAAATCTATCGTCTCGCAGTTCTGGAAGCTGGAAGTCCAAGATCAAGGTGTCAGCAGGGTCGTTTCCCTCTGGGGGCTGGAGAATCTGTTCCAGGCCTCTCTCCTAGTTTCTGAGGGTTTGCTGGTCCCCTTTGGCATTCCTTGGCTTGTAGGAGCGTTACCCTGATCTGTGCCTTGATGACGTTCCCTGTGTGCTTTCCATGTCCAAGTGTCCCCTTTTATCAGAACACCAGTCATAGTGGCTGAGGGGTCCACCCTATTTCACTATGATCTCATCTTAACTAATTAAGTCTACAATGACCCTATTCCCAAATAAAGTTACATTCTGAGATCCTGGGGACTTCAACATATGAATGTTGGAGGGTTACAATTCAACCCATAACAGGCCCTTTATAAAAAAAATGCTTGCAAAATCCTGTTGTGGAGAAACTGTGCAATTTTGTCACCCATCCTGTGAGCTGGATTTGACTCCAAAGTGCAGAAATTGCACTTGAAGAGGTTGTCTAAAGTCTCATTGCTGGTAGGTGGGGGTTGCTGGGCTTTGGAGCCAAGCAGTCGGGCTCTTTAGCCTCTGTGCTCACACAGGCAGGTGTTATGCAGAACAAGATCCTGCCATTCCCTGCTCAGAAACTTCCAGTGGTGTTCCTTACACTTGGAGCAAACCTGGCTCCTTACCCTGGCCTATGAGGCTCTATGCGTGATCTGCTCTAGACCTTCCTCCCTGACCATGCCCCCTGCCCTTCTCCCCTGCATAAACAGCTTTCTTCTTTCTGTTCCTCAAACTCACACACTCATCCCTACTTTGAGGCCCATTCCCAGCTCTCCCTTCATCTGGAATACTCTGACTTCTTGTCACTTAGATGTCACCTTAAATATCAGCCGCTCAGAGAGGTTTTGCAGACTACCTCATCTAACACAGCCACCTCTTCCTCCTGTTATCCCTATCTCACGCCTTATTTTCATTCTGTCAGAGCGTTTATTTCTGACCCTCTGTCATCTGTTTGCTTATTGTCAATCTCCCCGTGAGAGTGTAAGCCCCGTGAGAGAGCACCTGGTCAGCCTTGTCAGCCACAATATCCATAGCATCTAGAATAATTCCTGCATTTAGTAGGAGCTCAAAAAATATCTGTGCTTCATTGAATGACCAAGATAGTGACTAATGATAAAAACATGTAATGAATTACCCTGCAAATAAACTCTCTGTCCTCAGAGTAATCTACTCAATGAACGATTTTTCCTCCTGTGGTTGCATTTGATTAAGAAATATATTTTCACAATTATGCCTGAATTTTTCCAATCTGTGTTTTACGTCAGACAACTAGACTCTAGGAAAATGTAAAGTTTCTAATCAAGGGTGAAAAAAAACACCAACCATGCTTAAAATCATCTCTGGGAGAAGTATAACCCTAAATGCAAGTCACGAGTTTTACGCGTGGCTGTCTCTGCTTCTAATTAGCCTCGTCTCCCTTCTTTAAGTCACAGTGTCTTCTTGGTACATCTAGCACAGTGTTTCTACATGCATTCAAATTTCAGGAAATATTGAGTCAAAGATGAGGAGACTCTGTTTATGTATGGAAGTCCAAGATACACTGTTTGTCACCACCTCTGGGAAGCCTTTTCTGATTTTCCCAGACTGGACTGAACTATTTTTTTCTCTTCCCTCATGACACTATTCACTTGACTCTATAATCACTGTAGTGTCAAACACCAATGAGACACTTCATAGGAACTGTCTTAGTCTACTTTCTTCTGCTATAACAGAATACTATAGACTGGTTAATTTATAAAGAAAAGAAATTTATTTCGTACAGTTCTGGAGGCTAGGAAGTCCAAGAGCATGGCACCAGCATCTGGCAAGGGCCTCCTTGGCCTCCTTGTTGCATCATAACATGGTAGAAGAGGCAGCAAGTATATGAGACAGAGAGAGAAAATCAGTGGAACTCATCCTTTTATCAGGAGTGCACTCCCAAGATAACTAACCCACTCTGGAGATAACAGCATCAAATCATTCATGAGAGTCCTCATGGCCCTATCACCTCTTAAAGGCTCCACCACTTAATACTGTTACCAAGACAATTATGTTTTCAACACATGAACTTCGGGGAATATATTCAAGCCATAGCAGGCACTCAATTAAATGGATGCATAAATGAATACAATTAAAAGTGTATAAGAATTAGGACACGGCATGGTGGCTCACGCTTGTAATCCTAGCACTCTGGGAGGCTGAGGCGGGTGGATTGCTTGAGGTCAGGAGTTCAAAACCAGCTCTGAGCAAGAGCGAGACCCTGTCTCTACTATAAAATAGAAAGAAATTAATTGGCCAACTAATATATATAGAAAAAATTGGCCGGGCATGGTGGCGCATGCCTGTAGTCCCAGCTACTCGGGAGGCTGAGGCAGCAGGATTGCTTGAGCCCAGGAGTTTGAGGTTGCTGTGAGCTAGGCTGACGCCACGGCACTCACTCTAGCCTGGGCAACAAAGCGAGACTCTGTCTCAAAAAAAAAAAAAAAAAAAAAAGAATTAGGACAGCTTTAGACATTATACAGGCAATGTTTTCTAAAATTGTCATTTGCATCTCCCATTACAATTTTTGGGATACTATTAATTCTTATATTTTTCTTTAAGTCTTTCTACTACTACTTAAATAATTTATATTCTAAGAGAAATTTGCATTGCAATCATAAATGGAAAATTGGCATGGTTTGCCATAAGTAGAGAGGAATACCTACCACTTTGAAAACAAGTGAAAGATAAATCGTGTCCTAAACATCTAGCTAGGTGTTATGGGCTGAATTGTGTTCCTCAAAATGCATTTTGAACCCCTAATCTCCAGGAACTCAGAATGTATTTGGATATAGAGTCTTTAAAGAGGTAATCAAGTTAAAATGGATTTGTTAGGGTGGGCCCTAACCCAACATAACTGGTATCTTTATAAGAAGAGAAGATTGGGGCAGGGGAAGAGGATGTGTAGGCACAGTAGACAGGCTTCAGAAGAAACCTTCTAACACCTTGGTCTTGGACTTTTAGCATCCAAAACTAATAGAAAATAAAATTTCTGTTTAAACCAGCCTGTCTGTGGTATTTTGTTACGGCAGCCCTAACAAACAAATGCACTGGATATTATTGCCTACTGGAAAATACTGAGCCCAAAGTCTCCTCTGTTTTAGTTGAATAGTGAGATTATAAGAACAAGAGAAGTGTTAAAGACCTGCTATCACTAACAGAGACTTTCTCCTTGACAGAATCAGAAAAACTAGGTAGAATTTTAAAGGGAATGACTTTTCCACTATGATATTGATAATCAGTCAGGCTAGAATATAGCATATTAAAAAAAAATCCCAGTGTCTTACATGTTTGTTTCTCATTCATGCTATGTGTTCTGCACGAGTTGGCAGGAACTCTCCTTCACCCAGCCACTCAGGGGACTAGGCTGGTGAAGGCTCCACTATCTTGGTGTGTTGTACCACGTGGAATATGCAGCACTCTGTCACCACATGTGAAGAAGAGACAGTTTGGAAAATTGCACATGGGCTTCCCACTGCCTCGGATTGGAAGTGACATGTGTGATTTCTGCTCACATTTCATTGGTCAGAACCAGTCACGTGGCCTCGCCTAACAGCAAGAGGGCTATGCGAGTGAGCAAATGGATTCTTTGGGGTGTGCTTCTGTCTCTTTCACAAGATCTGGTGCTATTTAATATTATATTTCTGTGCTTTTAAAATCATCTTGAGTATATCTCAAGAATGCATCTCCTACTTTGGGGGAAAAATGATCTGGGCCAATCTCTCAATCGCATAGCTGAGAATACTGAAGTGGACAGTGTAAGCACTTTTCCCAAAGTGCTTGCCATGACACACACTCTTCACAGTGCGTCTGTAGCCAGATCTCCCTTCTCTTGAGGTCTATTCTTAGGCTCTTTCCACTCGACCCCGTGATCACACAGTGGTAGCAGCTAGAATAATTTGGATGTCTGTTTTTGGTGCGAGAACCTTTCATTGTTCATTTCAAGTAAGATCATAACTGGGGGAATATTCTAAAGGCCAATACTGATATTGAAGAACGTGAGGGCAACTTGTTCCATTTAACATTTCATCCGGAACACGCAGAGACCTTTCCTAAACTCATGTTGGAGGCGAATACATCTGCGAAATCAATGAGAAAGTGTGATTGCTCAGTGTTGTCTGGTTAGCATCCAATTATGTACAGTGTATTTATTTTAAATTTAGAAGACGCACACAAGAGATTTCCAGGAACAAAATGAGAAGAAATTGGCAGAGCACTGAATGGAAGAAATTAATGACTTGAATTACACAGCCTGCGAATCGAAGCTGACGAGACGAGGGGAGAGAGAGAGAGGAGACTGCAGTTATTCACACCGAGCTGTGCCGATAGTCCTGAGCAGTGCTTGAAAAGCAGTCACCCTCTACGTGGTTGTCACATCCTTTATCTTCATCGAGAGGCAGGCCTTTGCAGGTCACAAATGTGTCATGGTTTTGGGAGTACAAAAGCAATGCCCCCAAACAGACTTCAACAGCAAGCTTCCTTTTGGAGAATAGATTCAATGCTTAAGTTTAAGCTTGATCACTTTGTCAGCTTTACTGGGAGGAGCGTGCACAAGGCCCTGAGTACAGGAGCGAGGACTGGGGCTTTGGCATCTCTGCAGACAGTCCCCGAGGGGAGGATAGCTCCCGCTCTGCGCTGGTTCCTGTTATGTGCCAGTGACTGTCACACACAATGCCCCATGTATCCCTCTCGAGAATTCCTAAAGTTAGAGGCACAGAAACTAAGGTAAGGAAGGTTGATTACCTTAACCCAGATCATATGTGTCATGGGTTAAATCATGTCCCCTCAAATTCCTATATTGTCTTTGCCCCTGGTATCTCAGACTGTAACCTTATTTGCGAATAGGGGCATTGTAGATACAATTACTTAAGATGAGGTCATTCTGGAGTAGGGTTGGCCCTAAATCCCATATGACTGGTGTCCTGATTACAAAAGTGGAATTTGGGCACAGATAACACACATGGAGAACGCATGTGAACATGGAGGCAGAGATCAGGGTGATGCTCCTACAAGCCCAGGAACACCAGAGATGGCCAAGAAACCCCCAGAAGCTGAGAGAGAGGCCTGGAATAGATTCTCCCTTGCAGCTCTCGGAAGGAAGCAACCCTCCTTGATCTTGGACACCTTGATCTTGGACTTCCAGCCTCCAGAACCGTGAGGCAATACATTTCTATGTGTAAGCCACCCAGTCTGTGGGACCTTGTTGAGACTAACACAACATGGTTAGGAAGCAGTAGGCCACCGGTTTCCTCTGCGTCTAAATCCTGTCTGTGAAGGCAGGTCCTGCCTGGGCCCCTGCTGTCTCTCTAGCACGTGGCCCCTGTGACAACCAAGCATTTCCCCTCATTTTATAAAGGGAGGAAACCAAAGGCCAGTGATTAGACTGTTCTGTCCAAGGCCGCATGGCCAGGTATTTATGAGCAGGGACAAGTCCTTTCTGCATTCCTTCCTAGGCTAAGTCATGATCCATCATGTTGGAGTATTCTGGGCCAGCTTCTTGGGTTCCTGGTACATCAGGAACGAAGTGGCAAGTGGGAAACGAATGCTCCTGGCCTGGCAGTGCCTAAAACCTTTTCCGAGGGTGGGGGGAGGAGGTTTATAATTCTAACTTTCAATCAGACCTTGGGATGCCAAATTGAGGGGGGGTGCTAATGGAGATTAGGGGTCTGACAAAGTGAACCAGTCCTCCCTGGCTGCCCACATAGAAATCCACACCTGTGGGGTACCTCCTGTGTGCCAGGCCACATGCCAGGGGCTGAACTCGACTTTCACCATTTGTTCTGCCCTGTGAGTTAAGTCTTACTATTCCCACCTTACAGACGAGAAAACTGAGACTCAGAGAGGTTAAGAAACTTGCCCAAAGTTGTGAAAATTGGGGGGTAGTGAGGATTGGAACCCCAGCCTTACAGACTCCAAAGGCTGATCTGTTCCCACTCTGTCCCCCCCCCAAAGCCCTTGGATGTGATGCCTGCCGGCCCCCTCTCTCAGGCTCGTTGGCCACCTGGTCCTCTTGGTGCCCATCCTTCCTTTCTGTGGCCCCCTCTGGGTTCCAGTAAGTGACAGTGTCACACGTGACGAGTACCATAGACCACAGATACCATATTCCAGGGTCACCATGGAGGACTTGTAAAAGGCCAATGGTAAACCAGTTTGTGTCCCTTTGATGACTGTTGCTGCCTCCAAAGAGGGGCTGGGCTGGGGAAAGGGTTTCTTTGGAGAGCGTGGTCCCTGCGGAATGGTGGGGGCGGGGTTTTACCCTTACCTCTCCTCTGGTGGGAGAGGCTCCAGGGTACATTTGCAGGGCTTGGGGCCGGCCTCTTGGAGCTTGGGGGCCACGGGGGACTGGTGTCCAACTCACACCTAAGAGGGCTGGAGTAGGAGCACTGTGCAGTGGGAAGTGTCTTAGTCTGTTTGTTCTTAGCAGGGCTGCTACAACAATATACCATAGGCTGGGTGGCTACAGAGTGGAAATACAACAGAAATGCATTTCTCACAGTTCTGGAGGTCCTCTTGGTGTCTGGTGAGAGCCCTCCTCATAGATGGCCATCTTTGTGCTGTGTCCTCGTGTGGCAATAGCAAGCTGTCTCCGGGACAGTTGTAAGGGGCACTAATCCCATGCAAAAGGGCTTCACCCTCCTGACCTCGTCACCTCCCCAAGCCCCCCACCTTCGATACCCTCACTTTGGGGGTTAGGTTTCGACATGTGAGTTTTGAGGGGGACACAAACATGCAGACCAGAGCAGGAAGTAACTCTGCCGCAGTGGGCCCCGAGGTGGACCCTGCAGGGCGGACCAGGTGAGATGAGCAGCCCGTTCCACCCTCTCGCGAGAGCTCGGTGGGGCTGCGCTGGCTGGAGTTCACTAGGTGTGGGGGCGCCGTCTGTCCCCAGCTTCTCCCCAGCTTCTCCCGCAACACCTCTCTTCCCGGTTCCGCCCCGCCAACTCGAACCACACCTCCAAAAAGGGCTGGCACGCCACTTTCTCTCTGGGGCTTCAGAAGCCAGGTCAGTTTACCGCCTGGGCTCCCTGGGATTAGAGCGTCCCTCTTCAGACACCTGCTGCCCTGCCCTGCCCTGCCCTGCCCTGCCCTGCCCCGGGACGCGCCAGGTGAAGGGCAGGTTCCAGTTCACCGCTTCCCCCAGTCTCTGATGGGGGTGTCCGGGGGCTCCCCGAGAGGGCCCTTTTGGGGACAGTCACACTCCACGATGGCTGTGGACTGGTCAGTCCCTTCGCAGCCCGGCTGCCCCCAAGCCAGGCGACAGGTGAGCGGCCAGCACGCAGGGAGGAGGAGGAGGAGGAGGCAGAGGGCGGAGCTTCGCGCAGGCCTAGTCCAGAGCCCCTAACTCTGGCAGCGGGCGCCACTCGGTTGCTCTTTGTCGCCCCCTGTTGGCTGCCCTGGTCACCGACATCAGCCTCGTCACAGGAGAGGGGCGGGGATGTCATTTATTTTGTGTGTGTCTTTCCTTCCTTCCTTCCTTCCTTCCTTCCTTCCTTCCTTCCTTCCTTCCTTCCTTCCTTCCTTCCTTCCTTCCTTCCTTCCTTCCTTCCTTCCTTCCTTCCTTCCTTCCTTCCTTCCTTCCTTCGTCTCACTTTGTTGCCCAGGCTACAGTGAGTGCCGTGGCATCAGCCTAGCTCACAGCAACCTCAATCTCCTGGGCTCAAGCAATCCTCCTGCCTCAGCCTCCCAAGTAGCTGGGGGCTACAGGCATGCGCCATCATGCCCGGCTGATTTTTGTATATATATAAGTTAGCCAATTAATTTCTTTCTATTTATAGTAGAGATGGGGTCCCACTCAGGCTGGTTTTGAACTCCTGACCTTGAGCAATCCGCCCGCCTTGGCCTCCCAGAGTGCTAGGATTACAGGCGTGAGCTGTGTGTGTTTCATGATTGGCAAGGAGTTAAGAAGCATGATGTTGCCAATAAAAGAATAACTCCTGCGAGAAGGAGCCCAGTGGCGTGGAAAGGACAGCCAGTTTGCTTTCTGATAGTCGGGATGCAAATCCCACTTGTCCCATTTACCGACTGGCTACCCAGAAGTTCCGTCCCTTTCTTAAAATTCCATTTCTTCGTTGGTACAATGGGTTTTGCCACATACTCTCCTCCCCGGCGTGGCGTGGGAGCTGAGTGCCATTGCATGTGTGGGAACGTCGTGAGGCTGTCGAGCTGCGGCTGCGACAAGGTGCGTGTCAGGTGTGGTGAGTGTGCGGGCAGCCCCTCTGCCTCAGACAGGTGTGTTCCTTCCAGACCTGGCTCTCGGGTTCTTGGGAGACACCAGGATAAATACGCAGTTTCTGCCTTCAAGGGACTTATAATTGAGTAGCGGAGTTAAGACATTTAATAGCTACTTAAAGGTACTAATGCATGACCCTGATGTCAGCCATGATCCCTCCGCCCCTTAAAATCTAAATAAAATTCGCTTCAAGTTCTTGGGCTGCCCTCCCTGCAAGTATAAAACCATCCTGGGAGGATCGGAGCCCCGTGGTGACCCCACTGCCTCTGCCTGCAGATCGGTTTAAGGACTGTCTCACTGTCCCCACTTACCACGTCAGTGACCGAGACCCGCAGCTCAGTCTCTTCCTGGACTCCCAGCAAAAATCCCACTTGGATGAGGTGTGTGTGTGTGTGTGTGTGTGAGAGAGAGAGAGAGAGAGAGAGAGAGAGACTTTATTGGAGGTTTGGGGGGAAGGGGACCCACAGGGGATTTCATTGTAAAAATGCACCAGTACTAATTGAATATTCACATCTCAAAGTCTCCTGGCCACCCTGCACTGGGGATGTCACCGTATGGTGCCCCAGCTGCATCCGTCATGTTCAATCTTGATTCCCTTTGTGTTTCTCACTGTTCTTCCTCGTCCCCTTCCCCTGGATTATCTCCTGGGGGATCCAGATGTTTCACTCTCCTTTCTGCAGAGCAATTCTTCTCTCCTTGGTCTCTTCCCACACTTGCCTCTGGAGTCCCCTCTGCAGCTTCTAACTCATCAGGGCTGGGTGGGACCTTCTGGACTTCCAGAGGCTGACTGTTTGCAGCAACCACTCGTCTCCATCACATGGGGTTGGGGCCTTCAGAGGCAGGAGAAGCAGAGCCCAGTAACAACTCCTTTAATAATGCGATTTTTATAAAATCAAGAATGTGATTATTGTGCTGCTGCCTGAGTGTCACACTGGCCTCTAGTTTTTTGTTTGCTTGTTTTACTTTTACTTTTTACTTTACTTTTACTGTTTTTTTACTTTTCATTGAAGTGTAATATACATACAGAGAAATGCACCTGCCATGAGTGTGCAGCACAATGGGTCCTCCCAGCTGACTATGCCTGTGTAAGCGGCTCCCAGACCAAGAAGCAGAGCATGCCCTCCCCGCCAGCCACTCTCCCCCACCGTAAGGAGAAGCACTATCCTGACTGCTAACCCCATACGTTTGTTTTACCAGGTTTTGTTCTTTATATAAATGGAATCCTGTAGCCTATAATCCTTTGTGCCTGACATCTTTTGTTCAACATTTTATTTGTGAAATGCATTCACATTTTGGGGTGTAGTTATAGATATGTCACCCCTTTATAGTTTTTACTATGCGAATATGCCACAATATATTTATATCTATTCTATTGTTAATGGGAGTTTCCAGTTTAGAGCCACAATGTGGCCTCTGTTTTTAAACCAGATATTTGCAGAGTCAGTTACCCTGAAAGAGATTCTGAACACAAAAGAGAATCATCTATTCATTCAGCAAACATCTGTGGAATACCTCCAATGTGCCAGGCATGTAGACAAACCCTGGGGCAGGACAGTGGGCAAGGTCAACGTGTCCCAGCCCTCATGGAGCTTGCTGCCTGTAAGGAAGATGGGGTGTAGACAGACATAGAACACAGCCAGATCGGAGCTCCCTCAGGGTGGAGAGAAACTCAACCAAGTGTGGCCTTGAAGCTTCAGGCAAAGGAGGCTACAGAGTGTGCTCAGGTAGAAGGAACAGGTTATGCAACAGGCACAGTTGCAAAACTTGACAGTTACTAGGGTGGGCAGTGGGTGAGGCCACGCTGCAGAGGTAGGCACGGGCTGGGTCTTGAAGGGCCCAGAGAGCCATTTTATGGAATTGGAACTTTATTTGAGAACAAAAGACTCTACCTAAATAGAAGAGGGGCATGAACCACTTTGCATTTTAGAAGCCCCTTCTGGCTGGGATGTAGGTGCTGCCCTAGAGGTAGGGTTCAGGCAGGGCGGTGCTCGACCAGGGCAGAGCCGGTGGCCTGAGCACCCCGCGATTCTGCCTGAAGTCGTGGACCTCACAACATCACCTATAGGAGGATTCATTTGCCATGAACCAAGTCACAGGGTATATTTGCTTAGGGAATCCTACATTTATATTATACTCCCACTACCCTCCTATGCTGTGTGGTCTGGACTCTTCCAAAATAAACTCCCATTTGACCTATCTGTGTTCCTGGACCTCTCTCTTCCCTTTCCAAGTTCTGACCCTCAGAGGCTGTTTGATGGGTCTCAGGCCTTTGGCCGTGGTGGCTTCGGGGTCCCCTGGCTCCACTCCTTTGAGACAGGGAGTCAGGGAGGGGACGACTGGATCTCGCCTCGTGGGGAAGGAGGCAGCTGCCGGGCCACGTTTCCTCTGCCTTGCTTGTTCTGCATTTTTGGGTGAGCTGTTTTTGTTTAATGTAAGCAGAGCAAACCCATCCATAGCAAAATCAGAGAAAATAACTTGTTGATGTGTAAACCGGGATGTCACAAATAACCCTGTTTGTTTAATTATAGCAGGCTGAGTGCGCGGAGCCGGCAAGGGGGTGCTGGTGGTGGTGGTGCTCCGGGAGGGGAATTCAGGATATCATCGCAGGCGTCCCAGCGGCCCGGGAATGGGACCTGGAGGAACATGTGAGTGCCTGGAACCACGTGGATAAACTAGGACACATCTGGTGCCTGAGTCAAGCCCAACCGAGTGGGTAGACAGCTTTCGGTGCTAATAGGAGCTTGCTGTAGAGTCGCTAGACAGAAAAATTAAATCATAGGTGAAAGGATAAAAAGGAATCCGTGGAAATAATAAGGCTGTGAATGTAGCAAACTTCAACTTTATGGGTAATTGCTTCACGAGGAAGTTTGTTCTTGGGCACAAAATGCATCGGCGTGGTGAGAGCAGAGAACACTAGGCATTGTAAGAGGGTCCCCCCTCCCCCTGCACCCCAGGCCACCTACAATTGCCTCCTCTTCCATTTCAGGAAGAACATGGAGACACAAGGACTTTAAGAAGATAGAAGCCATGCAGCGTAGCATTCAAGATCACAGTTGTCCGACTTAGGTAGACTTGAGTTCAAGTTTGGATTCAGATTGCACAGCATAGGAGGGTAGTGGAAGTATAGTATAAACGTAGGATTCCCTAAGCCAATGTATGCTGTGAAGGCCCCTTTGACTTGGTTCATGGCAAATGAATCCTCCTATAGGTGACGTTGTGAGGTCCACGTCTTCAGGCAGAATCACAGGGTGCTCAAGCCACCAGCTCTGCCCTGGTCGACCGCCACCCTGCCTGAACCCTACCTCTAGGACAGCACCCATATCCCAGCCAGAAGCAGCTTCTAAAAGGCAAAGTGCTTCATGCCACTCTTATATTTAGGTGTTGTCTTTTGTCTTCCCAACTCCATAAAATGGCTCTCTGGGCCCTTCAAGACCCAGCTCCTGCCTACCAGCGTGGTCTCACCCACTGCCCACCCCATGCTATAGGATGCAAGTCTCCCTTCTTCCTTGGATCCAGTTATACCCAAAGCCATTAACCCTTGGGATTTCCAGTTATGGGAGCCAGTAACCCCCTTTTTTGTTTAAGTTTATTTAAGTTTAACTGTTTTTTTTCCTCTTTTTGTCAGTTGAAACAAAGAATTCTGTCTAATATAGGTGGCAATGTTTTATGAAATGTACATATGAATGTCAGAGAATGAGTGTTTTATGCCCAGGTGGGTTAAGAGAAGGCTATTCCTAGGCATGTTCAACAGGTATTTCCACTCAAATGACCTGGCTTCTTTCTGTACCATCCTCCTCTTCCTTTTTATTTTTTTTTTTAACCTAAGAAAAAGTTACTTCAAGGATTTCTTCATAAGCAGTAGGTTTCCTTGAAAGACATTTTTATGAATCAAAAATGACCTCTTCCTGGTAATCAGAAACAGGTACAACAGGCCTTGCCTGCACTGGGTCCCAGCTTGTGCTATTTGGTAACTTCCTCCAAAGAAGAAAGTCGATGTGTTGATGGGCAGGTTCACTCACTGTGGGCAGGGGTTCTCAGTGTGTAGTGCCAGGACCACAGCATCACCATCAACCGGGAACTTGTTAGAAATCCAAATGCCCAGGCTCACTGAGTCACTAACTCTGAGGGTGGGGCCCAGCAAGCTCTATTTTCACAAACCCTGCAGGGAATTCTGTTGCTCACCAGAATTTGAGAACACAGGGGTTCCTTTTTCATTTTTACTGGAGGCACAGCTATGGTAAGGGAAAATCACTGAAAGTCTGTAAAATAATTTAAAGAGGTTTATTCTGAACCAAGTATGGGGACCATGGCCCAGAGTCATGCCCAAGAAACCTTGAGCAAGTGGTCTCACTGTGGTTGGGTTACAGTGTGGTTTTATAATCAATACGTGGAAGGTGTACATTGGTTTGGCCCAAAAAGGCAGGAAATCTTGAAGCAGGGAATTATACGTTATAGGGGAGTTTAAAGATTGTTTGATTTGTAGTTGGTTAAAGAAATGAAGCTTCATCTAATCACTTGGAATACTTTAAGTTAAGATAAGGAAGTCTGCTAATCAGAGACACGCTGCTAGACATAGACTCAGGAGATCTGTTGGGTAAATTGAGGACCTGCTGGTGTGGTTCAAGCTTTGTCTTGCATAGGCTTAAGTGTGGTAATGAGTTACAATGGTTATCTCCAAGAAGGGAGGGGGTGTGATGAGGTGTGTCTGACCTCCCTTCTCATGGCCAGCAACTCAGCTTTAGGGTATTTCCGGGGGTTCCCTTGGCCAAAAAGGGGTCAAATCAGCTGGGTGGGGGAGGCTTAAGGTTTTATTTTAGTTCACAGCTACCAGGCCATTAAAATCAAACCCAGATTATGTTTGTATTATCACTCTAGATTTGAACATTTGCTTTTTCACTGTGAGCATAGAGAGAAGTGACTGAACTAAGGACTAAGCTGGTAGTGGGCTCTGGTTGTTTTCTGTTGTGCAGGAACCAGACCACTGTGAGCTAAAATAAAATCTTAAGCCCACCAGCCAACTGAATGGACCCTCTCTTGGCCAAGGAGACCCCAGAAATACCCTAAAGCTAGTTGTCAGCCATGAGAAGGGAGGTGAGACATGCCTCACCATGCCCCCTTCCCTCTCCAGGCACTAACTCTCTCCACCTACTCTTGAGTTTTGTTGAAATCTTCTGGAACTTAATAGATGGAATTCTTTCTTAACAGTTCCTTAAGCTTCATAACCATATTTTCAGTGGTCATTTGGGATGAAGTTCTACCAGTTTCTTTGCATACCAGTGTTATTTCTATCCTATTTTCCTCTTTCTTCAACTCACTTTTCCTATTGTTGGAGTATATCTTCTAGAGTATTTCAAAAAAGGGTTCATGGAAAGAGATTTTCTGGCCTATTGTCCCTCTAAAAATAATTTCTATTTTCACTTAAATCACTTTTTGCCTGAGTACAGAATTCTAGATTGAAAATTATTTTTCCTGCAGAACTTTATGGTACTATGTCTTCTGGAATTATATATTTATTGCATTCGAGAAGTTTGATGTCCATTTGTTTCTTCTTCCTTTGAAATTAAACTAGCAGGGATTTGTTTTCTCTCTGAAATTTTTTTCTTTATTCCTTATTTTTATTCTTTATTTCTTTATTTCATCAGTATATCTAGTGCTGAATCCTCCTCACCTCCCTACTATATTTCTATTCTATGCTTTGTGGGCCCTTTTTGTATGAAGAATTGAGACTTTTTTTTAGTTTTGAAAGTTTTTGTGTAATTCATATGATTATTTTCGCTTTCCATTCACCATCTGAATATACTTTGAAGTGGGGAAGGAACTGCTAAGTCAAATAATATGTGATTTTTAATTTGTTAGAAAAAGTATTAAGCTGTTCTCCACAGATGATCGTACTTGTTTATACTTTCACCAACTGTGTTAAAGAATCCCTGGCTCCCCACAACCTCACCAACCCTAGATACTGTCAAACTTTTTCATTTGGGCAAGCCAATGTGTGGAAATTGTATCTTCTATTGGGCTCTAAGTTTTCTTAATCACAATTTTAGTTTTCATGAACTCTGATTACTACTCTTTATAGAAGCTTTATCTATCCATCCATCTATCCATCCATCCACCCATCTATCCATCTATTCACTCATCCATCTATCTCACTGGATATGCTGCTATTTTAAATGTCTCTGATGATACTAAGTATATTTATCATTGGGTGTTCCCACCCCCACTCCTACCCCCCACTCCTACCCGCTTCCCCATTGTTTGAATTCTGCTTCTTCAAATTAAATTTTTCTGGAGGTGGAGTTGGTGCTTCCCTTTCCTTCTGTTAGTTTTTGTAAAAGTTTTGGTGATTCTCAGCTGCCTCCTTGCCCAGGTTGCTCTGGCTGGAAGTGACTCCTCAGCCCACGTGGGAATCCCTGTGTACTTGGCCACACATGCAGGTGCTGGGTAAAGAGACCTGGCTCTGCTGCCTATGTGGGGCAAGGGAGAGGCATATGCATGGGGGACCTCATGCTTGTGTTGCAAGCATGAGGTCTCCCACCCACTGTGGTGGCCGTGGAGCCCTGCCTGGCTCTTCCTGCCATGAAGCTCCTCTGAGGGTCTCCCTTTGTCAGAGGCCCCCACAAGTCTGGTCACCCTCCATGGCCCAGCTCTTCCTCCTCTGCCTGCTGTTTCTAGTCTTGGTGCTTGCATTGGGTTGCTAGGACTGCAGAACAAATCCCACAGACTGGTTGGCTTTCACAACAGAAATTATTTTCTCACCATTCTGGAGGCTAGATGTCTGAGATCAAGGTGTTGCTAGGGTTCATTTCTTCTGCAGTCTTTCTCCTTGGCTTGCAGATGTCGCCGTTGTGTCTTCACATGTCGTCTTCTGTGTGTGTCTGTGTCCTAATCTCCTCTTCTCATAGGGACACCAGTCATATTGGATTAGAGTCCACCCTAATGACCTCATTTTAACTTCTTCACCTCTTTAAAGACCATTTCTCCAAATGCAGTCACATTCTGAGGTACTGGGGGTTAGGACTTCACTGTATCAATGTGGGGAGGGGACACATGTCAGCCCATAACAGTGCTAGTCTAAGGTTCTGATAGAATAAACAATCTCTCTCTGGAAGGCCTCTTCTTTTCCTATCTCAATCATGCCATAGGACACAAACCGGCCAGTGTCATGAACGTTAGCTAATTTGTTTAACCAGATCCTGTGATTAGACATTTAGTAAACTTCTTGTGGCTAAATACATGTCCATAATTATTTCCTCCTATACAAATTTTCATAATTCACTTTAGATATAATGTGATAGATGAATTAAGGAAAATTATTTGCATTATAGATATTTTTATTGGTTAGAACTCACATACTTAATGAGAATTAGCACCAGTGCAGTGGCTCACACCTGCAATCCTGGCACTTTGGGAGCCCAGGAGCTGGAGGCTGCAGTGAGTTATGATGACACCACTGTACTCTAGTCTGGGAGACAGAGCAATGCCCTGTCTCCAAGAAAAAAAAAATTAGCACCAAGTACATAATGGGGAAAACTGTTGAATAATTGGAATGAACAATGGAATAGCTGGGGTACTGGTAATATTCCATTTCTTGATGTGGGTGCTGGTGAAATGGCTATGTCCAGTTGGTAAAAATGCATTGAGCTATATGCTTATGATACATGTATGTTTCTATATGGATGCTATATTTCAATATAAATTAAAAGAAGGAGAACCTGTTGAGCTTTCAGTGTTGAAATACAGTGCCTCTGAGTACTGGTTGCTCAGTTAGCATTGCATTTTTTAAAGACAGTTATGAATTATGTGCTATGTGGCAATTTATTTCAATGGTCTGGTGGTTTTCAACTCTGGCTGCACATTAGAATCGTCTGGAGATGTGTTTTAAAAAAATACTGCTGTCCAGCCCTGCTCCACATCAGCTCAATCAGACTCCCCTGGGCTGAGGCCCGGCACCAGGATCTTTACAAAGCTCCCCAGTGAGTCTAATGTGCAGCCAGTTGCAGCACCATTGCCCTAGAAATGGAATTATTTTGATTGCCTGTATTCTGTTCAGATTTCATCTGTGATTTTAGGGGTTTTTTTGGTCAATGTCCATCAACTGATTTATTTTTCAGTAATAAAAATGCACACATAGTGAACATATACTGTATTATCAAAAGTCCTGCAAGAAAAACAAAATAACTTTTTACTGTAAATGTAGAACTTTTTAGTATCTATCTGCCTCCTTTATAAGATATAAAGCATTGAAACAACTCCTTTAATAAGGCAATTTTTGTAAAATCAAGAATGTGATTATTGTGTTGTAATAGGATGGAGAGTATTTCCTTAGGACACATTCTTGAGTGTAAGCTTGTTGGTTCAAACGTATGTTTTATCTTACAGCTTCTGGTGTTGCAAAACTGCCCACTGGGATTTCTACTGATAACATAAGGGTAAGGGTGTTCCTTCTCTCCCCCTCCCTTTTTTTAAAGGAAAAATATGTTCATTGGAAAATTCTAACTGTACATAAAATATTAATGAGAAAGTTAAAACCATCTGAAATTCTACCATCTAGATAACCATTCTTAACATGTTGGTGACCCACCATCTAGGTTTGTAGACAGATTTATATGATATAAATGCAGATGGTGGGTGGGACTCTTGACTTCCTACCCCACCAATCCTCCTTTTGAGCCACTGTGGTCAGGAGAGTGGCTTGAGCCTAGTGCCAAGATTGTTGTTATTTTTAAAGAACTAGGGATATAATCCTTCCAGAAGATTTTATATATATATATACACACACATATATATGTGCATATACAATTTATATACATACACACGATATTTCTGTTATAGATTAGACAAAGTGGGCTTTGCGTATAAATTAAATTGAGTGTTACTTCAAATGGTTTAGCAGAAAAGCAGCTCCCACCTGTTTCTCTTTCCGCCACCCTCACCATCTCCAATCTGTGCTCACTTCTCACCAGAACCAAGTGGAGAAGAAAACAATGGACTTTCCACAGGTTCCTGAGCAGTAGAATTTCAAACACAGGAAGGGACTAAGCAGGAGTCCTCAAACTAGGTCAGTGAACCACATGCAGCCCGCCGAGGACATTTATCCAGCCCACTGGGTGTTTTTGCCGCTGCTGCCTGTCCTGCTTAACAGCCAACTCATCCAGGGCCCACAGTGCGCACGTGTGGAATGTCTCTGCACTCTCCAACGGCCCTCCCATGGTCTGAGGGACAGTGAACTGGGCCCCTGTTTAAAAAGTTTGAGGACCCCTGGACTAAAGGATCGGGGACCTCCTCAGTGGATATTCTCTGCAGGTAACTCCTGCTGAACATAAACATCAAAAATCAAATTTGTTATCTACTCATCTTGCTTAGTGCAGGTGTTTGGCAGGGCATTTCTCAGGCTCCTAAATGGGAGCTCATGGTCACACTTGACTCTTCTTTGTCCCTAGGCAGAATCTGGCCACCATGCGCCAGATGGCCCCGCCTAGAGATCCTTTTCCTACCTGGCCACTCCTCTCCAGGGCACATTCCACCAGGTCAGACCTCGCCACCCTCTGACCATCCTCCATGCCTCCCACAGAGATGTCTTTGACGACTGAGCTGGTCCCGCTCTAAAGCCTCCCTAGGCTCCCCATGGGATCCGGGGCTCAGATGAAGTCCCCAGCTCAATGGTTAAGGCCCTGTATAGTCTGGAGTCATTTCCTTTCTTTCTTTCTGTTTGTTTTTTTTTTCTTTTTAAATTTTTGAGACAGGGTCTCTCTCTGTCACCTGTGCTAGAGTACAGTGGCATCATCATAGCTCACTATACCCTCCAACTCCCAGGTTCAAGCAATCCTCCTGCCTCAGCCTCCCAAGTAGCTAAGACTATAGGCATAAGCCACTACACCCAGCTGATTTTTCTATTTTTAGTAGAGACAGAGTCTTGCTCTTGCTCAGGCTGGTGGTGAACACCTAAGATCAAGCGATCCTCTTGCCTTCTGAATAGCTGGGACTACAGGTATGCACCACCATGCTCAGCTAATTTTTCTTTTTTAAGAGATCAAGTCTCACTCTACTGCCTGGTCTGGTCTTGAACCCCTGGCTTCAAGTGATCCTCCTGCCCCAGCCTCCCAAAGTGTTCCGATTACAGGTGTGAGCCATTGCACCCAGCCATGCCCTCCGTTACTGCCCCATTCCCACTGCCTTCTGCTCTCTGCAGCACTGCAACACACCAAGCTCTTTCAAGCTTCTGTGTCTTCACAGGGTGGGCCCTACAGCTTGAAATGCCCTTTCTTATGTGGAGAAGTCATCCTGATATCCTAAGTCCCAATTCAGATATCACCTGTTTGGGGACATTTTCCTTCGCTCCCCTATACCTCATAGGACCAACCACAGAGGAGAGGAAGGTGAAGGGCAGGAGCCTCACATTCAGAAATGGTCTCAAATTTGAATTTTTTTTTTTTAATTTTAGCGTATTATGGTGGTACAAGTGTTAAGGTTATATAATTGCCCATGCCCCCCCTTCCCCCAAATTTGAACTTTTGATGGTATCAAAATGATGCAGGTGCACACATACACATGCAGGATAGCACACTACTGCACTGAAAAGCAAGAAGAGTCATCACTTGCCTTTAAATATGCCCCGTTACCCGACCACAGTGGCCACTGTGCACCGTAAATTCTTGGTTATTTTAAAATAACAAACTGTGATTACTTAATGACTGACGCAATCACATTGTATCATATTTCTTGTTAAAATCATTAATTTGCTAAATGTACATGTTTGAAACATCCCACAAATTTTGTATCTTTTTCTTGCCATTTTAGGGGCATTTTTTCCTTCTTTTGATAAAAATAATAATTTTTTTTTTAGTAGACCAACAGAAGAGACACCTATGTAACTCCCTGCCTGGTCTCTTGTGGAAGTCCAGAAGCACCCATCACACTATTTACTGTGTCAGGTTGCAGGGAAACCGGGTTCTCCAAGAGGCTGAGCTCCGCGGAGTTCAAAAGGAAGGAGCTTTACTTTCTCCCTCGACTGCCTCCCGACATGACCCCTGGCCTCTCACCTCCCTGATGCTTGGCCACATCTCATGCAGATCCATGGCTTTCACTCACTTTCAGCCAGGAGAACGGTGTTATTTAAGGGCTAATAAAAAGGCCAGGCCAGTGTAGACCAGAACGTCAATCTCAATCCAGTTCTGTGAATCTCCCCTCCCAGCTCGGCCTGCCAGCGGTTGGAGGAAGCCCTGGGGATGAGCACACGCTGGCTCTTTCTTCCCCTGGGCTGCTCTTCTGTTCCTTCCCTCCCTCTTGGGAAGGGGGGAGGGGATTAGAGGAACAGCCTGAGTCTTTCAGGGTGGACGCTCTAGAGATCCACGTGGCAGCCCCTCCCCCAGCTACGTGCAGGGCTGATCCACTCTCTCTCTGACCTCCAGCGCCCCCTGCAGTGCTTATGGTCCTCTCCCTTGCACCCACGGGATACTTAGGGTGAGCACCCCTTGACCCCACAGCAGCCCTTGGGAAGGGTCTTTTCAAGACACCTCCTTCCAGGGAGCCCTCTGGCCTCTGCTTCCACAGCTGCCTTCTCCCCGGTCTCTGTCCCCTTGGGCAGCTTCCTGTCATCATCACCCACCAGCAACAGGGAGACAGCAGGCTCCATGTCCATGTCACCCACACTCCAGGGGACGCAGCGGATTCTCTGGAGAACTGTCTTCCTGGGCCTCAGCCCAGTGGCCTCTTTGAGATGGGCCTTCAAGTCTCTCAGTTCAGCAGCGAAGGGCTTGGATCCCTTTCCTGCAGCCTCTCCCAGGGTCCAGGAGCAGTTCTCTTGGGGCCCCAGAAATCCAATGTGCCGGCTGGGTGCAGTGGCTCATGCCTATAATTCCAGCACTTTGGGAGGCCAAGGTGGGAGGATTGCTGGAGGCTAGGAGTTCGAGACCAGCCTGGACAACATAGCTAGATCCTGTCTCTACCAAAAAAATAAAAATAAAAATAAAAATTAGTCAGGCAAGGTGGCTCACACCTGTTATCTAGCTACTCAGGAGGCTGAAGCAAGAGAATCACTTGAGCCCAGGAGTTCCAGCCTGGGCAACAGAGTGAGACCCTGTCTCTATTCGAAAAAATTAAATTAAATTAGGAAAAAAATTATCTCTTAAAAAAAGGAAATCCAAAGTGCTCTTTTCTCCTACAAACTCCCTGTGTTCATTTTCTATTGCTGCTATAACAAACTCCACAAAGTTTGTCACTTAATTTAAAACAACAGGCATTTTTTACCTTACATTTCTGCAGAGCAGAAGTTTGACAAGGATGTCACCAGGCTAAAATCCAAATATCAGCAGGGCTGTGCTCCTCTCTGGATGTTCTAGGGAGAATCCATTGCCTTCCCTTTTCCCGAGCTAGAAGCTGCCCACGTTCCTGCGCTGTGGCCTCTCCACCGGGCCTGTCTGCGAAGCCAGCAGTGTTGCCTCTCTCTGACCATTCTTCTGTCGTCACCTCTCCCTCTTTGACTACAGCCAGGAGTCGTTCTCCAGTTTTAAGGACTCGTGTGATTAGATTGGGTCCACTTGAATAATCCAGGATAATCTCCCTGTCTTAAACTCCTTAACCTTAATCACATCTGCAAAGTCCCTTTTGCCACGTAAGGTGGCACACTCACAGGGTCCAGGGATGGAGACGTGGACATCTTTGCGGGGCGGGAGGGCATTATCCTGTCTACTGCAATCCGTTGCTTCCACAAACCCTCCTTTGGATTTCCAGTCTTGTCTTTTGCGGGCCAGAGGAGGGCAATGGGGTTAACAGCGGTAGGATGGGCTCAGCCGTATTTCAGTGAAGCCCGCAGCTGTCTTTAGACTATGGGGTACTGATTGCCTGTTGCTTCCAGCCCTAAGGCTTTTAAACCAGAATGCCAAACACCCAGAAGTCACATTCTACACACCAGCTGTGTGTGCGTTCCCCTACCTCTCTAGGCTGTGAGATCCTTAAGGCTGGGTCTGTCTCTCATAGTACCGAGAGCCAGCGAGCCTTCTGTGGGACACGAGAGAAAAAACAGTTGTCTAATTTATTGCTTGAAGGAATTAGGGGTATATGAACACATGTCAAAACTCTGTTGGATAAAGCAGCTTCATACATCTATTTAAAAGAATAGGTGGACGATAGACAAATATTAGGCCACATTTAATTTGCCAAGAGGGAAAGGGACCTGTGACCCTCCTGGATTGATGGTGCTATCTTTGTTATTTCAATTAACACATCAAATGTGGGAGGGCACCTAATGGAATTCCAGCCACCCTGTGCAGAAAAGCTTTGCTGCATAGACCAGGTCAGTTTGCTGTAGACACATTCTCAGGCTCTCGGTACTGCCTTAAGAGCTATGGCATTAAATCCTATTTCTCCTCTTAAACAACAGCAAAGTTTACTGCAGGTAGATTTTTTTTCAATGCTGCCTTCGGGGTACTGGGAATGTTGGGGACCCTTCACGTACGCTCACTCGCCATGCAATTAGGCCTCAGTGCATTAAGACAAACTCATTCCTACCCTACTGTTGACAGTATTGGACCCACTCGAGTAATAGAGTCATTTAAGCTACTCTGACTGCTACCTCTTGTTTACCCATTTGGTCCCCAAGCAACGTGAAATTCCTCTTGTGACTTCTAAACCATACCCCCTTGGGTGGGGGCATCTTCTTCGAGAAACATGGGTTGGGCGGATGGGCATGGAGTTGGCCTTTCCTATTCTGGCCTCTTTATTTTAAATTTTATGAATACTGGAAATTTAGCTACATCCAGATTTAAAGCACAGTAAAAATCTCCAAATAACTGCGTGCGTGTGTGTATTTATTAATGCCATCGTTCCTCTTTGTTTTGTGGAGTAGGTTGAATCATGGCTCCCAAAGATATCAGGTCCTAATTCCTGCAGCCTGTGCATGATATCCTACATGCTTTTAAAAAGAGGATTTTGCAGATGTGATTAGGTTAAGGATCTTGAGATGGGGAGATTATTGCCCCAGATTTGCGGAGTGAGCTCTAAACACAGTCAGATGTATTCTCATGAGAGGGAGTGAGAGGGGATTTCACTGCCACCAAAGAGAAGGCAGTATGACCATGAAGCAGAGAGTGGAGTGATGTGGCCACAAGCCAAGGATGCCAGGAGCCCCCAGAAGCTGGAAGAGTCCAGGAGTGGATCCTAGCCTGCAGACGGACTTTGTCCCTGTCACCTTGATTTCAGCCCAGAGACACTGGTTTTGAGCATCTGGCCTGCAGAATTGTCAGAGAATAAATCTCTGTGTTTTAAGCCACCAAATCTGTGGTGATTTGTTACAGCAGCCTTAGGAAATGTCCATGTTTGGTATATGGCTGAGAACTGATCACATATGTTACTCATTCATTCAACAAATACTTACTATAGGGCGGGCACATTACAACCAGGGGGGCAGGCAGGAGAGGGCTGGGATATGTTCACAATCCCCACATCCCCACCCCACCCCATCATATGCAAAATGTTCCAAAAGTGTGCATTTTTATAGTTCGCACCAGGCTCTAAAGGGGTCCATGCCCTCCAAAGTTGAGAACTCTTGATGTAAATACTGATGGTCAAAGTTTCTTCCTTGGCCAAGTGACTCCGAAGGTAAAACCTTGAGGACAACATTGACAAAGGGAGAAAATTAATGGCATGAAGCAAAAGTGCATTTCTTACCTGTCTTGGAAGAACAGGCAAAGAGAAATAATTTAAATATTGAATCTTATTGTTTAAATTTTAGAGATAATTTATTTACACAAATATTTCCTGAGCACTTGTTATGTGCTGGCTTGGGGATACGGTGGGGAACAAAACAGACCAAGAAGTCCTGCTCTCATGAAGCTGACATTCTAGTTAAGGGGGCAGACAAAAACCAAATCAATATATATGACTCAGGTGACATTAAGTGGAAGGCAAAGGGGATGGAGGCTCGTGGTGGGACTTGGGGACATGTTTTCCTAACCAGACTCATCTGGGGAGGTTCTCTGCAAAGGTGACACATGAGCAAAGACCTGAAGGAAAAGAGGAATGGGCCATAAGGATCCACCAGGAAGAGTTCCAGGCAGAGGGAAAAGCTAGTGCACTGGCTTGGAGAGAAAAGCGTGGCTGCTTAGGGAACAGCATGTAGGCAAACTGATTAAGACTAGTTGCTAGTTTAGTTTAGCTACTAAGTGGAATGGCAATTTACACAGAGGGACACCACGCCAATTAAAGGAATTTTTTCCTAGTCATATTAGATATCAGTGACACTCAGGAGATGGTGAATTGTCACCCAGAGGAAGAAAAGGAAGTTCTGTTGAATTGTTTAGAATTTTTCTTGGGGGAAGAAGAAACACACACACACACACACACACACACACACACACGTTGATAGGCAAAGTGAACTAAAAGCAAGCCAGAAAACAAAATGAGACTTGGGTTTTCAGGCATGTGTGATGGGGTAAGGAATAGGCCCAATACAAGAGGTAGAATAATAAGGTCGGTTGAATATTTTGTTGGAGTTTTTTCTTTTATCTTCAACATGTTGTAATTGAACCTCTGCACCATGTTCCACTTTCCTTTTCAACGCCAATTCATAGATAATAAGCAACTGCTCGCATTTGGGAGTTTCAGATAGACACAGGCCCTTGAAGCTCAGGTGGGGAAGGTGAGATGGCAGAAGTGCCTCCAAGCCTGCGGGCCGGGCTTTGGAACACCGATGCCAACAGTCTGGAGCAGAGTGTGAGAAACGTGAATCCCTGGAGGGCCTGGACCAGCAGAAACGAGATTTCCAGGGCCCTGGTCCCTGAAATGCTGTTAGGATGTTGTGCCCAGCAATTTGAAGGTAATAAAACAGATTCAATTCCACAAATGGAGACACCGAGAGTCAGTAAAGGGAGACAATGGAGAGCTTGTGCTTGGAGGCAGAACAGACGCAGGCATGATCCTCGCCTCCCAGCCTCTCCTTTAGTAGAGACCTGGGGAGTTACTCTCCCCACATCGGCGTCTGTGCCGGGATGGAGAGTGTCCCACCAAGACTCATGCCACCCGGAACCTCAGGATGCAACCCTGTTTGGAAACAGGAACTTTGCAAATGTGATTGGTTCAGATGAGGCCGCATTGAATTAGGGTGGGTCCTCAACCCAGTGACAAGGGTCTTTATAAGAGAAAAAAGAGGTAGATTGAGATACAGAGTCACAGACACTCACTGGGAAGGAGGCCATGGGACAACAGAATCGGAGATTGGGGTGGTGCAGCTGCAAGCCAGGGAATGCCCGGGATTGGTGACAACCACCAGAAACAAGGAAGAGGCAAGAAGGACTCTCTCTTAGAGCCTTCAGGGGAGCGTGGCCCTCCCGACACCTTGATTTTGGACTTCTAGCCTTCAGAACTGAGAGGGAATTATGTTTCCATTGTTTTAAGCAACCACACGTGTGGTAATTGGCTCCAGCGGCCCTGGGAAACCGATACAGGGTCTTCATCTGTAACTTGAGGAAGAGAAGAGGACATCATGTGCCTCCCCACACCCTGCAGGGTGGCGCAGAGTTCCCCCACCAGCGGTGCTGCCCCCAGGCCCACCGCAGGGGTCGGCAGGCTCACAGTCTGTGGGGCACTCTGACAATAAACAAATAAATGACATGAATATAATTCGGGATCAGGTAGTGATTAGTGCTGTGAAGGAAAATCAGACAGAGGAAGGAGGTAAAAGGAATTGGAGAACAGTGTCCACGCTGTGTTTAAACAGGATGGTCAGGCCTCTCCTAGAAGGTGACATTTGAACAAGGACCTGAATGTCAAGTGGGCGTCACACCGGGAGGCCTCCACCAGTGTGAGCTGGCATCCCTCATATCATTAGCTTGATCGCTATCACGAAATAGGCCAACGTGATGCAGAAACTGTGGTTCAAGCCTACCCTCTGTGAATGGACAATGTCGTGGCTTTCCCAGAGTCTCCTGGAAAAGGAAGACGGTGGCCAAAAGTAAGATGAACAGCCATCCTGGTTTGCCCTGGCTGGAGAGGTCTCCCAGGAGGTGGGACTTTCAGTGCCAAATGGGGACAGCCGGGCTCTGCAGCTGCAGGAGGTCGCACTGGCACAGTTGCCTCCTGAAGCACTGAGGGGGTGGACAGATGGCCCCTGAGGCTGGCCCCACCCTTCCCTGCCTGGGGCACACAGCAGGACACCCGCAGTTTGAGTCTGAGTAGGGTGCAGGCTGCCGCAGGGGAAGTGAGGGGAATTTGCCCCTGTGAGCCTGCCTGGTCAGTTTTCTGACCTCAGACCAGCAGAGCCTGCGGCAGAGGCAGAAGGTCCCTCTATTCTGTTTTAGGCAGCAACTCTCAGAAGGAATCTGGAGATGGAAAACCACCATTGCCAGTACCCGGTGGCACCCCCTTTCTGCCACCCCTGGAGAGAATCTCGAGATGGCTGATTCTGGGAACATTCCCAAACTTCCCTGAGCCTCAGGTTAAGCATCTGCAAAAAGAGATAATGACACCAGCGTCTTGTGGTTTTGGGGGGAAGGGGGTTGAATGAATACGTCATTTGCTTAACAAATATATATCCAACAGCCATAAAGTGCCAGGAGTTCATTAGACTAGCTGGATACATAGGTTCAACAAATTACACTTATCCTTGTCCTCAAGCACAGCACAGTCTAATGCAGCGGTCCTCAAACTTTTTTAACAGGGGGCCAGTTCACTGTCCCTCAGAGTGCGCACTGTGGGCCCGGGAAGAGTTGGCTGCTAAGCAGGACAGGCATCGGCGGCAAAAACACTCAGAAAGCCGGATAAATGTGCTAGGCAGCCCGTATGTGGCCCGCAGGCCATAGTTTGAGGACGCCTGGTCTAGTGGGAAGAGCAGATTCAAACAAGTAAATGACAAATTAGAGTGAGTTCAGCAAAGGAAAAAATGGGGAGAAAAGCAGGGAGAGCCTGCTTTGGGCCGAGCACTGAGTGCAGGAAAAGCCTCTCTGAGAACTGAAAGGTGAGAAAGAGCCAGCTTTTGCTGTTTTTAGTGGGAGCCCATGAAATGTGCAAATTAATGGAGGGACAAGGACTTTATAATATTGGTTTTTCCTATCACAGAATAAGGCAAGCTTTTCCATTAATTTGGACTTCCTTCATGCTAAAGGGGGTTCTGTTTGTCATTGTTCTAATTTTTCTAATTTTTGTTCTAAAAATTGTTCTAATTTTTGTTTTTAGTAATTCACTACTTCATGTAAAAAATAAATAAGACGAACAATCAAGTATTGCCCACCACTCATGGACGCCCCCTGCAGGCCTCCCCTAGATATTACAAGACCCTGCCTCCTGTCTCCATCCCAAGGGAAGAGTTTACACCCTGAAGACTGTATTTATGATTCCCTTGTCTTCACTTATAATTTTACATGTTTCTCTATATATCTGAATAACGTATTGTTTACTTTTACTTTTTGTTTTTTAAGACTTTTTTTAAAGAGCAGTTTAGATTTGTAGCAAAATTCAAAGGAAGGTACAGTATTTCCCATATACCTCCTGCCCCCACAAATGCTTAGCCTCCTCATGCATTATCAACATTTCCCACTAGAGTGGTACATTTTTTATAGTAGATGACACTACATTGACACATTATTATCACTCAAAGTCCATAGTTTACATTAGAGTTCCCTTTTGGTGTTGTACATTCCATGGGTTTGCACAAATGTATAAATAACATGTATCCATCATTATAGTATCATACAAAATAGTTTCCTTGACCTAAAATCCTCTGTGCTCCACCTATTCATCCCCCCTTCCTCCCAACCCCTGGAAACAACTGATCTTTTTACTGTGTCCATAGTTTTGCCTTTTCCAGAATGTCATATAGTTGGAATCGTACAGTGTGTAGCCTTTTCAGATTGGCTTCCTTCATTTAGTAATATGCATTTAAGGTTCTTCCACGTTTTTTCATGGCTTGATAGCTCATTTCTTTGTAGTGACAAATAATATTATGTTGTCTGAATGTGCTATAGTTTATCCGTTGACCCACTGAAGGGCATCTGGGCTGCTTCCAAGGTTTGGCAATTATAAACAAAGATGCTATAAATACCCATGTGCAGGTTTTTGACATAAATTTTCAACTCCTTTGGGTAAATACTAAGGAGTGTGATTGTTGGATCATATAGTAAAACTTATGTTTAGTTTTATAATTAACCACCAACTGTTCTTCCAAAGAGGCTGCACCATTTCCTCCAGCAATGAATGAGAGTTCCTGTTGCTCCACATCCTTGTCAGCATTTGATATTGTCAGTGTTTTGGATTTGGGCCATACTAATAGGTGTGTTGTGAAATCTCATTGTTGTTCTAATTTGCATTTCCTTGATAACATATGATGTGGAGCATCTTTTTATATACTTATTTACCATCTGTCTATTTTCTTTGGTGAGGTGTCTGTTGAGAGTTTTAGTCCATGTTTTAATTGGGTTGTTTTCTTATCATTGAATTTTAAGAGTTCTTTGCATATTTTGGCTAACAGTCCTTTATCAGATAAATCTTTTGCAAATATTTTCTCCCAAATATTTTCTTCCCAAAATATTGCAAATATTTTCTCTATGACTATTCTTTTCATTCTCTTGACAGTGTTTTTTGTTTTTTTTTTTTTTGCAGAGCAGAACTTTTTAATTTTAATGAACTCCAGCTTATGAATTATTTCATGGATTGTACCTTTGATGTCACATCTAAAAAGTCATTGCCAAACCCAAGGTCACCTAGATTTTCTTCTATGTTATCTTCTAGTTTCTAGTTTTGTGTTTTACATTTAGGTCTGTCATCCATTTTAAGTTAATTTTTGTGACTAGTATAATAATATCTATGTTTAGATTCATTTTTGCATGTGGATGTCCATTATTCCAGCAATATTTGTTTAAAAAAAAAGAGACTATCTTCCCTCCATTGTATTGCCTTTGTTCCTTTGTCAAAGATCAGTTGACTATATGTATGTAGGTTTGTTTCTGGGCTCTCTATTCTATCCTATTTATCTATTTGTCTATTATCTCACCAATATCACTGTCTTAATTACTGTAGCTTTACAATAAGTCTTGAAGTGAGATACTGTCAGTTCTTCAACTTTATTCCTTCACTATTGTGTTGGAGTCATCTACCTCTACATATAAACTTTAGAATCAGTTTGTTGATATCTATAAAATAACTTGCTGGAAATTTGATTGGGATTGCATTGAATATATAGTTTAAGTTGGGGAGAACTGACATCTTGACAATATTGAGCTTTTCTATCCATAACCATGGGATATCTTCCCATTTATTTAGTTATTCTTTGATTTCTTTCATCAGAATTTTGTAGTTTTCCTCACATAGAACTCATACACATTTTGTTAGAGTTATACCTGGGTATTTTATTTTTGGTGGTGCTAATGCAAATTTCATCATGTTTTAAATTTTAAATTCTATTTGTTAATTGCTGGTGTACAGGAAAGCAATTGCTTTTTGTGTTTTAACTTTGTATTCTGCAATCTTGCTATAATTACTTATGAATTCCAGGATTTTTTTTTTTTGTCAATTCTTTTGAATTTTTAACATAGACAATCAAGTCATCTGTAAACACAGATTTATTTTTTTCTTCTTGGTTAACATACTTTATATTTGTTCTAGTCTTAATTGCATTAGCTAGGACTTCCAGTACAATGTTGGAAAGGAGTGACGAGAGAGGACACCTTTGCCTTGTTCCTGATCTTAGTGGGAAAGCTTCTATTTTCTCACCATTAAGTATGATGTTAGCTGTAGGGTTTTCGTAGATTATCAAGTTTAGGAAGTTCTCCTCTGTTCCTACTTTGCTGAGAGTTTTTACCTGAATTTTACTGAGAGTATTTAATCTTGAATAGATATTGGATGTTGTCAGATGTTTTTTCTGCATCTATTGATATGATCACATGGTTTTTTTCTTTAGTCTGTTGATGTGATGGGTTATATTAATTGACTTTTAAATGTTGAACCAGCTTTGCAGACCTGGGATAACCAAGATCAGAGCAGAACTAAATGAAATGGATAACAAAAGAGCTATACAAGAGCTTAATGAAACAAAAAGTTGGTTATTTGAAAAGATAAACAAAATTGACACACCTCTCAATTAACCAGATTAACCAGAGCAGAAAAGATTTTTCTGGTTGTGGTATATAATTCTTTTTATAGGTTGTTGGATTTGATCTGCTAATGTTTTGTTGAGGATTTTTGCATCTATGTTCATGAGAGATATTGGTCTGTAGTTTTCTTGTAATGTCTTTATCTTATTTTGGTATTAGGGTGATGCTGGCCTCACAGAATGAGTTAGAAAGCATTCCCTCTGCTTCTAACTTCTGAAAGAGATTGTAGAGAATTGGTATAATTTATTCCTCAAATGTTTATTAGAATTCACCAGTGAATCCATCTGGGCCCAGTGCTTTCTGTTTTGGAAGGTTATTAATTATTGATTCAATTTTATTTAATAGATATAAGCCTATTCACATTGTCTCTTTCTTCTTGTATGAGTTTTGGCAGATCATGTCTTTCAAGGAATTGGACTGTTTCTGCTAGGTTATCAAATTTATGTATGTAGGGTTGCTCATATTATTGCTTTATTATCCTTTAAATGTCCATGGGGTCTGTAGTTATGTCCCTCCTCATTTTTGTTATTAGTTAATTGTGTCCTCTCTCTTTTTTTCTTGTTTAGTCTGGCTAAAGGCTTATCAATTTTACTTGTCTTTTCAAAGAACTGGCTTTTGGAGCCACTGATTTTTTTTCTATTGACTTTCTTATTTCTGCTGTAATTATCATCATTATTTTTTTTTTTTCTTCTGCTTACTTCAGATTTAATTTGCTCTTCTTTTTTCTTCCTAAGGTGGAAGCTTAGAGTGTTGATTTTAGATCTTTCTTATTCTCTAATATATCCATTTAAATTTCCCTCTAAGCATTGCTTTTGCTGTATCCCACAAATTTTGGCAAAAATTTGTGTTTTCATTTTTATTTAGTTAAAAATGTTTTTAATCTTTCTTGATGTTTATTCTTTGATCTTTGTGTTATTTAGAAGTGTGTTGTTTAATCTCCATGTATTTTGGGGACTTTCTAGTTCTTTCTCTCTCATTGACTTCTAGTTTAATACCATTGTGGTCTGAGAGCAGACATTGTGTGATTTTTATTTTAAAAAATATTTTGGCAAAATGTGTTTCATGGTCCACAATGTGATCTATCTTACTGCATATTCCATATGATCTTGAGAAGAACTGTGAATTCTGCTGTTGTTGGATGAGATAGTCTATAGATCATCATATCCAGTTGATTGATGGTATTGTTGATTTCAATTATGTTCTTACTGATTTTCTGCCTGCTGGATCTGTCCACTTATGATAGAGGGGTTTTGAGGTCTCCAACTATAATAGTGGATTAATCTATTTGTCCTTGAAGTTCTATCAGTTTTTGTCTCATGTATTTTGATGTTCTGTTGTTAGGCACATACACATTAAGGATTGTTATGTCTTCTTGGAGAATTGACCCTTTTATCATCATGTAATACCCTAATAGCTTTCCTTGCTTTGAAGTCTGCTTTGTCGGAAATTAATGTAACTAGTTTGGTTTTCTTTTGATTAGTGTTACCATGGTATATCTTTCTCAATCCATTTACTTTTAATCTATTTGTGTATTTATATTTAAAGTGGGCTTCCTGTAGGTAACATAGTTTGGTCATGTTTTTTGATCCGCTCTGACAATCTCTGTCTTTAATTGCAGTATTTAGACCATTGGCATTCAAAGTGATTATTGATATAGTTGGATTAATATTTACCATATTTGTTACAGTTTTCTATTTGTTGTCCTTGTTCATTATTTCTATTTTTATTTTCCACTCTTTCTCTGCCTTTTGTGGTTTAATTATGTTTTATCATTCCACTTTTTTCTCCTTTCTTAGCATTACACTTCTTTTTATTTAACTTTTTTTTGGTGTGTTGCCCTAGAGTTTGCAATATACATTTACAACTAATCCAAGTTCACTTGCAAATAACACTATACCATTTCACTGGTAGTATGAGCACCTTAAAATAATCCTAATTCCTTCATCTCATCCCTTATAGCATTGTTGTCATTCATTTTACTTATATAGTATACATAAGCATATATATAAAAGATATATACATAAGCATATACAATACAATACATTTTTATTTTGAACAAACTATTATCTGTTAGATCAATTAAGAATAAGAAAAATAAAAGTTTTTATTTTGCCTTCACTAATTCCTTCTTTGATGCTCTTCCTCTCTTTATGTAGATCTGGATTGCTGGCCTATATTATTTTCCCTTTCTCTATAGAATTTCTTTCAACATTTCTTGTAAGGCAGGTCTACTAGCACAAATTCCTTCAATTTTTGTTTATCTGAGAAAGTCTTCATTTCTCCTTTCCTTTTGAAGGTTAATTTAAAGGTTACAGAATTTTACGTTGGTGGTTTTCTTCTTTCAACACTTACAATATCTCACTTCACTTTCTTCTTGCTTGTATGATTTCTGAAGAGGCTGAATGTAATTCTTATCTTCACTCCTCTGTAGATAAGGTTTTCCCCTCTGCCCCTCTGTCTTCCTTTAAGGTTTTTTCTTTATCTTTGATTTTTTATAATTGGAAAATGATATGCCTGGTGTAGAGTTTTGTTTTGTCTCGTTTTGGCATTTATCCAGCTTAATGTTCTGTAAGCTTCCTGGATCTGTGGTTCCCATTATGAATATGTTATACCATTTGTAATTGTCGCACAGTTCTGGAGTATTCTGATTTTTTAAGTCTTGGTTCTCTTTGCTTTTCATTTTTGGAGATTTCTATTGATATGTCCTCAAGCTCAGAAATTATTTTCTCAGCCATGTCCAGTCTACTAATAAACCTGTCAAAGGTGTTTTCTTCATTTATGTTATCGTGTTTTTGATCTCTAGCATTTCTTTTTGATTCTTAGGATTTCTGTCTTTCTGCTTACATGTCTATTTATTTTTGCACACTGCCTGCTTTATCCATTAGAACATATTCATTAGAGCATATTAGTCACAGCTGTTTGAAATTCCCTGTCTGATAATTCCAATATCCCTGCCACATCTGGTTCTGACACTTGCTCTGTCTCTTCAAACTGTTTTTCGTTAGTTTTTTACCTTTTAGTATCCCTCATAATTTTTTCATGATTGCTAGATATAATGTCCCCAGCACTGGTTCCCATGGAGGTTTTTGCTGTAGTATGTTGTGATTCTCTGTATCTGCCTGTCAGTCTCTCCAGTTGTGGGGGCAGCAGTTTGTCCTGGGCTCTCACATCTGCTACAGATACGAGTTCTTGGCTTTTCAGTTTCTTTAGCTTTTTATTTGTTAGGATGGAGTAGCAAGTTCCAAGCTCCTTACATGCAAAACTGCAAAGCAGAATTCTTTTTTCCTTATTTTTGAACTTTATATAAATAGTCACATTGTGTGCTTTCTTTTGACATTTGCCTTCTTCCCTCAACATCATACATGTGAATGGATGTGGCTGTGGTTTCTTTATTGTCACAGCAACATAATACTACACTCTGTGACTATACCACAATTTACGTATCCATCCTTCCACTGGTGGTGATTTGGGTTGAATGTCACTCCTGGTGCACATATGCACATATGCAAGGGTTTTTTCCAGGATATTTATCTAGCAGTAGAATTATGGGGTTTGGGCTATGTGTATCTTCCGCTTTAAAGATAGTGCCACATTGTTTTCCCCAAAACCAATTTCTATTCCCATTAGTAGCACATAAAAGTTCCCTTAGATCTGCATCTTTGCTAACTCTTGGTATTGCCTGATGCATTTTTTTATATTCACGTGGGTCAATGTGGGTATTAAATAGTAGCTCTTTGTATTGCATTAGCATTTCCTGGTATCTAAGGTTGACCATATTTTCAAATGTTTATTAGTCATTGTATTCTCTTCTGTGAAATGTCTTATATACTTTGTTGTCCATTTAAACATTGAATTGTCTATCATTTCTTTATTGATTTATAGGAGGATTTAGATATTCTTGATATTAATCTTTCATTAAGTAGATAAAGCAGATATCTTCTCTTAGTTTGTGGCATGTCTTTTAGTGTCTTTATAGTAAATTTTGATGGGAAAAATTTATAATTTTAAAATCTAATCAAATCCATCATTATTCTCCTTTATGGCTTGTACTTTTGTTTAAGAAATTCTTCTCTATGCTGAGGTAATATGGATATTCTTCTATAGCATAGGTTTTTTTAAAACCATTTTCATGCTATGTATTTTTTGTCATGTTTTTAAATGTATAAAATAAAAGTCATAGAGTTACAAAGAAAACTAATTAGGCTGAAATATACTTATCAGAATATTAAAAATTATTATATAATAAATGTGCTTTTTAATGCATTAAATAGCAGGATTTATTTAGCAGAATATCTAATAACTGCTATAAATTTCCAAGTTCTGATGAGCATAAATAATATTGTGAGATACCTGCAATTACTGTAATGTGATATAAAAAAATCTGTATTTCTATTAGTGACAGGTCTTATATACTGCAAGACTACTATGTTCATAATTGAATCTCTAATTTTTGGTTAGAGATTAGCAAAAATAAATATAGTTTTTTTGTTCCTATCTATGCTCATGAACCTACTGAATTCTACTCACCAACCCACTGGAGGTCTCTGGAAGCCAAGTTAAAAACACCTATATGTAGTATTTACTAAAATTTTAAACTTTTTATCTTTCACTTTTTGGTATTTTATCAATGAGCATTTATTTCTTTATAGGATATATATTTCCATTTTTATTGACTAATTTATCTCTTCCTCTTTTGATGTACAATATCAGCGCTGGCTTAAATCACACTTATATTGAATAGGTCTGTCTGTTCATAGGCTCTTTATTCTAGTATACTGATCAAGTTATTGATCTGTGTAAATACCACCTTGTCTTAATGACTATGACTGTGAACTAAGTCTGACACTTAATAGATGAGCCTCCCCACTTTGTTGGCTCTTCTTGGTCCTTTGAGTTTTTATGTTCATTTTTAAAAAGCTTATCAAATTCCATGAAAAAGCCTACTGGAATGTTGATTGGAACTGAATTGAATCTATAAACCATTTATTTATACCTTTTGATGAAATTTGATTTTTTTCCATGAAAGACTTGTATATCTTTTATTAGATCTACTCCTAGGTTTGTTCTCTCTCTCTCTGCCCCCCCCCCCACATTTATTTGCTGGTGAAGCAAATAGAAATTGTTTTAAAAATTATATTTTCTAATTCTTTGTCGCTGATGTATAGAAAATCGGTTGCTTTTGAATACTCATCTTTTATCCTTTAACCTTAATAAGCTCACTTATTAATTCTAATAATTTATCTGTAGAATCCTTGGTATTTTTCTGTGAAAATAATCTTATCACCTTCAATTAATGTCTGTTTTGCTTTTTTGATTCCAATTCTTGTATTTTTTTTTCTTGTTTTATTGCACTGGCTAGTACTTTCAGTATAGCACTACCAGCCTCACAGTTCTTGGTTCCTGAGTCAATATAAATTGGCATAAGGCTGAAAAAAGAATCTATAGACACAAGGCTTTATTGGATTGGGGGTGCTTTTGCTTGAACAACAGGGAGACAGTGCTGGTTAAGGAGCAACCAGACTAGCTCTCTGAACAAAAGGGCTGGGGAACTTTTAAAGTGTAGAGAGAGAAAGTTTGATTCTAGCATTGCAGTCATAGCATGCAGAGGCAGAGTTTTGTTGGCAGTTGCCTTTTTTGCCATATAAAGTAATATTCACAGGATCCAGGGATTAGGATGTGGACATCTTTGGGCTTCATTATTCAGCCTGCCATACTTAGTATGGATCAGATTAAACCATATATGTTGGTTCATAAACCACATATGCTGGTTCATATATATGAACCATATATGCTGGTTCGTAAAAGGTTCGATATTGGCAATTCCATGTGACTCCACCTAAACGTTCTCAACATATAGGAGTTACTATTAATACTAATTACAAAAGAGGAGATCATTTTACCATAAACTGTCAGCCCATATCTGTCCCTTGTTGTTTCAGGAACAGACGGTTGGGCAATTTCCCGCTGACTGTATGTGTTCGCAGAGCCCTGGGTCTTTAGCACTTCCTGTACTTCAGCACGTCCTGTACTTTAATACTTCCTGTGTCACTGCTTCTGAAACATAGGTAGGACCTCCCCTTCTGGAGGCTACTTACCTCCCTGCTGTATTGCAAGAGGCCTCATAAAGAACCGCAGAAAGAGACCCTTCCCAAAGATAAGGATATTTCTCTGCCCAGCTACAAGACTCTCTATTTCATAGCACCATCACCCTGTTGAGGAAACAGCAACTCCGAAGGCCTTCCACATTGCAAATGTGTCCGGTGTAGTAGCAAGGTCTGTGCACTGCCGCTCCCTGCCGTGTTAGAGCCCGAAGCCAAGGGGGGGAAAATCAGTGAAACTGATCTTTATTTAAAATTTTGGAATTTTATTTACCATGGCGTTTTTTTTTTTTTCTTTTTTGCATTCATGGTGATTTTTGAAAAACATTGCATTAAACTATAATGTTATTTATCCCGATTGCTAAGTTTTTTGGCACCCCCTTAAATTTCACTCCCAAGCCTTCACCCCCCTCCCCCTAGTTCCTGCCCTGGTCTGTGGGTCTGTATGTGTAGATATTTTCTGCAGTGATAGTTTCGAAGGGACACTCCCGGCAAAAGTTCAAACTTCGTCTGTAGAGGAAAAAGCAGAAGGCGGTTAGGATTTAATGAGATAACAAGAAAGGAAGGCTACCCCATAGCCTCTAAAATGCCCCTCGTCCAAGTGACTCTCTTTGCTGCCGACTGCCTTCTCCAAGTGAGAAAGAATTAACTAATTCCATACCTATTGAGTCCAATAAAGCTCATTGTCCCACCTCTACCTCCAGCGAGAGGAGGCAGGAACAGTTCATTTTCCATCGCTAAGCACCGGCGGAAAACAGCGCCCGGCGTCCGTGCCCGGCCTAAGCGGGTGATAGGGATCACCGTTTAAAGTTCTTGTTTGCATTTGGAAGTCAACAGTAATTGCAGTTCTCTATTAAAGTGTTCATTAGGATGGTTTATGGCTGGACTAACTCCAACCTCCGCTCAGCGGTTTGAATGCGCCGTCCTCCCAGGGAAAGAAATATTCGGCAATAAAAACCCCGTGCTGACTTCCCCAACTCGTTTCCCCTCGGCAGGCTGGGAAACTGCGGTCCCCTGCGCAGCCCCCCCTCCCCCCCCTCCCCCCGGCCCTGGAGAACAAGGCCCCCGTTGAAGGTTCTGGAAGAGAGGGGTGGGGAGGAAGGCTCTGCCCTCTTGGAGCTGGCTTCCTTCCACTCCGCGCTCAAAGAAGGCCAGTGGAGCAGAAGTCGGCGAGGCGCAGCGAGCTCCGGCTGTTCCCCGGGGCGCAGAGCGCGACCCCGTTTGCCCAACGCCGGCCCCGAAGAAGTTTGGAGAGGGCCCGCGGAAGCGCCTTCCGTGGACTCGGCGCCAGAGGGCGGCGCTGCCCGGGGACGTGGGCAGCTCCTGCCCCGCTGGCCCGGGAGCGGGCCGCACAGTGGGCGCAGCGTAACGGGACACGGCGGCGGCCAGCCTGGAGGAGCCGCCCCGCGCGCCCCAGGAGCCGAGCCACCGCCGGCGGGGAGCAGGCCTGCCTGCCGCCTTACGCCACCCTCCCCTCTCCCCGGGCTGCTCTCAACGTAAAGCCCGAAAACAGCTCGAAGCAATTCACAAGGACGTCGTTCTCCTTTCTAGACCCCCGTCCCAAAACGCCCTGCGCACGCCCGGCGCTCGGCAGGGAGCGACAGCGGCGCGGGCGGCTCGTCCCTCCCTCGCGGGCGCGCGTTTCCCGGGGCCGCCCCGGGAAGCAAGCCCGCCCGCGCCCCCTAGTGCTCGCGGGGCCCAAGCTCCGCTCCGGGCCGCGGCCGGGCGAGGCCCGGCAGGTGAGTGGGATTGGGGAAAGGAATCCCGCCGACTGGGCAGGCAGGTGTAACTCCGTGAGTTCTGGGTCAGGTAGCAGAAAACCTCACTTGCAATCCTGATTCCGTGTATGACTTAGGAAACGGCTCCTCTCGGGTTCTCTCTCGTGTTTTCCTCTGACTCTGATCTCTCGCCCCCTGCTTGCTAAGGAGCAAGATGCTCTTTGTGCCTCTAACTGCGGGGAAGTGAAGACCAAGCAGTCAACATACCTTAATCTCGCAGAGAATCTGTATAACGACCCTGTCTTGGGGTGGATACATGCAGAAGCCTAATCATCAAAAACCGAGAAACTCTGAAAGGCCAAGGTCCTTCGTTGTGCTACTGTTGTTAAAACGTGTACTCACATCTCTTGGGTACAGGGATGCCCTAAGCCAATGATTCCCAAATGACAGACACACTGTAGAAGGCTGAGAGGATCTGAACAGCAAGTTCCTTGTATCTTGGTGATTCTGTGGTTATTTCTCTTTCCACCTTCTTTTTCTCTGAAAAGCAAGCAGAAAAGAGTTCAGGTAAACATAAGAAAGAATCTGTTGTCAAGATGAGCCAAGGCAGGATGGACACTGGAGTACCATGTTTCCCCGAAAATAAGACAGGGTCTTATATTTATTTTTCCTCAAGAAGACACCCTAGGGCTTATTTTCAGGGGATGTGTTTTTTTTATTATTATTATTAAGTACGGTACAACAATCTGCATTTATTCAAATATAGTTAAATCGTCTTCTTCTGGAACATCATCATAACTCTCCAAACCCGGAATTCCATCCTGAATTTCTTGCCACTCTATTTCTTGCGACTTTGCCCCATGAGAGCTCTATTGGCCCCAATCTCTCATGCGGAGCAATAGAGCTCTCATGGGGCAGATGAGAAGGGCTGTTCCTCTTCTTGAGGACTCCATGAGGAAATGCATGGGTTGTGCAGATAGGCTGCATAGCCACGCCCATCACTGGGTCTTATTTTCGGGGTAGGGCTTATATTGTGCAAATGCTTAGAAATCCTGCTAGGGTTTATTTTATGGGTAGGTCTTATTTTGGGGGAAACACGGTATGCTGTGCGTATCAATAGCCGTGGACACCTTTAAAAGAAGAATTGACAACAACTTGCCTAGGAGAACCAGGAGGCATGCCTACCTAAAAGCTGGAGCCCTCCACTGACCAAACAGTCACTTAAAGAACTTTCCTAGGTTAACTGTCTTGACTAAAAAATCAAAAACAGAGATGGCAAATAGATTTCACATTCCATACCAATTTTGGTCAACTGAAGAGTGTGAAGCATTGCACTGAGAGTGTTCTTGAAGATTCCGTTTGAGGAAAAGCATCGTGATTGATTAGTGATGTCTGCCACAAGTACAGGACACAGCAGTGGTGGCACACATGCCACCAGGAAAGAAGATAAGAGTGTATTATAGGTACCAACACTAAGCCATTGTGCCCTTTGATGCTGTTATTGGTCATTCTTGTATTCAGGGACTGTACTCTTAGTGTGGCTTTTCCAACTTCTTGGATTAGGGTCCAGGGAGCTTGCTGTTCCCATCTTCGCCTTCCTTAGTTTGTAGAGCATCTGAGCTGACCTGAAGGCTGAGTGGAATAACAACAGGTGGAGGTGAGAATGCATCTGAGTCTTAACTTTCCTGAGATTATAGGGTGATGGTTCAATAATCCCCGAGTACTAATTGAATGTTGACTAGATGCCCAGGAGGCTGGTAAGTGCTGGGGGTGTGCAGAGAGAGAGGGGTACAAAAAGTTTCTAAGTTTACACTCTCCTTAGTTACTCAAACCACAAGAGGCAAATAGAGAACAGCGTTGTCTGCACACCACAATCTCTCAGGAAACAGAAGAAGGGGAGGTGGACAAAGGTGAGGCTGTCATCTGACCCTGTAGACCCTCCTGCAGCCAGGTACCAGACAGAGGAGGCTGCTGAGGGTCTGGCTTGGCTCCAAAGCTGTGCAGCATATCCAGAGAGCTCCTATGGGCTGCCACAGAGCACCGAGTCCTCCTGTTCCCTCCAAATTGTACCTTGAACCTTTCCACTTTTCTTCATTGCCACCGCCCCCATTCCAACCCCAGCCACAGCCACTTCTCCCTGGACAATGTTCTGGCCTCCTAACAGCCCTCCCTGCATCTTGCCTCCCACCTCCTACCGCTTGCTCCCCCCTGTCCTCTGGAGTCCACTCTGAAAGCGGCAGTCTGAGCAGTGTGACCTTCCCAACACAGATGACTCCATCATCACATCCTTCACTCTCTCCTGGGGCTTCCCCTTTTCCTCCTAAATCCTGCACGATGGAGCCACAGCCTCCCTCCCCAGCCCATCCTGACCCCCGATCCCCTATCCTATGAGCTCTCACACTGGCCCATATGTGGCCCCTCAAAGTGGATACTCCTACCCTGGGACCCGTCTGCAGACTTTTCCTTCCTAAACCTCTTGCCCTCCCTCTCCTTCCTGCTTTACTTTGCTGACATTCCATCTATTCCTCCATCTCTCAGCTTAGGTGTCACCTCCTCAGGGAACACAGGCCAGGTTAGATCCCTTTTGTTTTGGGCTCACATAGCACCTTATGCTCTCCTAAGGGGCACCTATTACAATTGTAGCTAATCATTCTGTAAAATATTTGCATAAAACATATTCCCTGCTAGTCTGGAAAGCTCTTGAGAGGAGGTCTGGGACTTTTTAATTTGCTACAGTGTCTCAAGGACTTAGCATGGCCCCTAACACAGTTCCTGCCGTGTAGTAGACGTTTAATATTTATTGAATAATTACTAAATGGAGGGAAAGAGGAGTGTATGATGGGTGAATGGATGGGATGGGACTCTCTGAGACTAGAGCTGATGTCTACCCCTTGCCGAGCATAGCGGAAGAGATCAAGCCTGAGGGCTTGGTATCACCTGGCAAGGGTGAGAGTGGGGAGGGAAGGGAGATTGATCTTGGAGACAGAGAGGGCAGTTCAAGGTCGTAAGTTCATCTCCCAGTTTTCTGGGGTTTGCCTTTCCAAGACTTTCAGGGACAAGCGTTTCAAATTCCATTTCCCACAAATATTTAAAAAAGAAACTTCCAAATGAGAACTTAATAGATCAGAGGGAAGGAGATCAAACTTTGAGCACACATTCATGTTGCTGGGAGAGCCGTATAAAAATAGGACACGTTTCTGTGCTTTTGTGGCTGCTTTTGAACCATTCTGGCCTACCACAGCAACCTAATCGCCAAACAGGATATTGCTTTGCCACGGGACCATCTGAAATCTAAGACAGCAGACGAGTCTAGCAGTTTCACAAGCCTACTATTTTTTATATACATATAGGGCATACTCCAAAGACTTCTACCCACTAATTGGCTGTGTAAATTACTACCTCATGTGTCGGTTGCAACACAAGGGGAAATGGAATGTAATACTGTTTTCGGCTCCCTGGATCTATTCGGGCATCTTAGATCTGTGCTGCCAACTTTTTTGGTGGAGAGAGGGTTAGGGAGCAGTGCTTGAAGGAGTCAGCAGCAGAAAAAGCCCAGCAGGGTCTTCCAAGCACTAAACTTGGGGACGTGGTCTCCCCAGACTCCCTGCTGAGGTGTAGGCCCCTTCTCCCGGTATGGGATTGCACTCTGCACTCCTTGCTCACTTGAGCATGCCAGGGGACATGGGCTCCATTCTGCCATTGAGGTTCACCCAAAGATGGCCTGATGGACGTGAAGAACAGAAGCCTCAAGGACACGATATCTGCAGCCACTCCCCACAAGACTTGTGTGGATGAGGGAACATCCTTCTCTAGGTTCCTGCAGAGGACAGCTTGGCTGGAACAGGTGCCCTGCTCCATTGTTCCCACGGCACCCTGCACACCCCCACCCTGCATGGCACTCAGTGGTCCTAGGCAGGGACCACATCTGCTCAGTTAGAGTGTGCCCCAGTGCCTAGCACGGTGTCTGACCCCCTAGACGTTGATGGATAGATGTTTGCTGATGAGGAAAACAAACATGAATGAAGCTTCATGTATAAAGATATGGGCTGAACGACAATCAGAACTTTCCAGTCATTAGCACTGCCTAATGATGGCATGGGCTGGCTTGGAAAGTACCAGTCAAGGTGAGCAGCTCATCAGCATAAGTTCAAGTGCTATTGGGAGAGCCCCAGAGCATTTGGTGGTGGGAGACAGCATCCCAGAGATGTGGGGCCTGGGGACTCTGGGGTCAGACAAACCTGGTGTGAGCCCTGCCTCTGCCACTTATGGCTGTGAGGTTTCAAGGCATTTTGCCTCAATGTCCACATCTTTAAAATGGGGACAATGATCCAGTTTGAGTTCCCCAGAGAAGAGCTAAAGACAAGGATGCAAGTGCAGGGAGTTTATTTGGGAGGTGATCCTGGAAGCAGGAAGGAAGCAGTGTTGAGAATGAGACAGGGAAGGAGGAAAAGCCTACAGGGGGTGTTATGAACCCTGCCAGCAAGTGGGCCTCACTCCTGCTGGGGAATCTTGGAGGAATTGCAGGGAACGTGCCCTGGAATTATCTATGTGAAGGGTGAAAGCCCTGCCATGTCTCCCCACCTCCCAACCCCATCATTTTTTTTTTTTTGAGACAGAGTCTCGCCTTGTTGCCCAGGCTAGAGTGAGTGCCGTGGCGTCAGCCTAGCTCACAGCAACCTCAAACTCCTGGGCTCAAGCAATCCTCCTGCCTCAGCCTCCTGAGTAGCTGAGACTACAGGCATGTGCCACCATGCCCGGCTAATTTTTTTTTTCTATATATATTAGTTGGCCAATTAATTTGTTTCTATTTATAGTAGAGACAGGGTCTCACTCTTGCTCAGGCTGGTTTCGAACTCCTGACCTCGAGCAGTCTACCTGCCTCGGCCTCCCAGAGCCAACCCCATCTTTTGAGGCAAACTCCCTGCTCTTCCAGGCTGCACCTACTTGTGGCAAGAGGCCCTTCCATTGCTCCCCACATCTGAGGGCACTGGAGGTGGGGAGCCATCTGTCTCAGCCTCAGCTGAAGTCACAGGTTGGCAGAGGGCATGTGGCACAGGCACTAAGTGTCCACCTCCATGAGCTCCATGGTCACAGAATGGAATGGGAGCTCCATGAGGGAGGGACTTGTCAAGACCATCTCATTACAATAAATTACTTTGAATTAATATATGAGGATTGAATAAAATAATACTCTAAAATGCTTAACGCTGTACCTGAAAATAAAGGGTCAAATGCTGTTATTATTATTATTAATTTCTCTTTATTAATAGATGATGATACTTTTCAAGAAGAACAGGAATCAATTGGGGTAAATTTATTAACACTTAGGCTTGTGTATTTGCTGAAGGACTCACAGTTTTGGAGAAGGCTGAAATAGTCCCAGCCTTGACCTACAGAATGGAAACTCTAGCGAGTTGGGGCAGCATTTCAGACATCTAGGCACACTGGAGTGTATCGTTTGGCTTTTCATGAAGCCACTGCCTTTAATACTCTCTGACATGTGGCCTGATAGTTTGCTGAGTTGAACTGACAGTTTTAAAGCAGGAATAATGGGACTGTGTCAGGGAGAATTACCTGGTGACCCCAGATGTCCTAAAATGGTGGTTTAACTGGGTGACATGAAAAAAAGTACAAAAAGTCGTGCAGACACCCCCCACGCCATTGAGCTCAAACCCTACCCCAAGGTGCAAAAAGAACAAGTAGCTGAAATGATTTTCATCCCGTAAGTCTGCTCTTTGAACCATCTGGGCCAGCTTCAGCTACATTAACCTTCGTGCACGTCCTGAATTAAAGCACAGCCCCGTGGCAGAAAAATGGCAAAGCAAGTGACAAGTAGGAAGGGCGTATTATTGTCTCGCTAGACAAGGCCCCGTAGTGTAGAGCTGCTTTTTGAAATCTTCGGTCTTGACCTGAATATGTTCACTAAAAGAAATCTCTTCTCTACCCTGAGCAGACTTGGCTTTAGGGAAGAAGGCAGAAGATTCTCCCAGGGGAGACCCATGGTGCCTGGGATACTGATGGAGAGAGAAAACAAAAAGTGATGGCTTAGAAGGAATCAGGTGGGACCACCGACGGGCACCTTGGCATGGCTTCCCCCAGCTTTAGAATTCCCAGGCGATGGGTCCCTTCCTTCAGGGACAGCGGCTTGGATATGAGCCTGTTCCAGCAGCTTCTTTCGGGTTTTCACAATTGCCCAGCTAGTGTTTTCACGCTCTGTGTGTCAACGCCCTACCGAATGGCCTCCCTGAAGACTGAACATTCTAATTTTCAGGCATTTGATTTCAGGCCTGGAGAGATGGGTGCCAGACGCCAGCTGTCATTTTTTGGGGGCATAAGATGTATGGCCCCCTGCTGACCAGAACAAACGCACCTGGCTCACGCTGGCAAGGTGCAGCGTAAGAAAGGGTTTTAAAAATACATCTTCATGAGCTGGCCTGTCAATACTAATGCATTCAGGAAGCAGAAGGTGACTCCCAGGATGGCTATGTCAAGTCTAGCATTCAAATATTTAGTGGCCGAGTAATTACTGTAATAATTAATTTCCGTTGCTTAATCTAGCAATCAGGCATGTTGCTTTACACATGGGAGAATGTCGCTCCCTGTAGGGGACGAGTGTGTGTGTGTGTGTGTGCATGTAAAATACAAAGCAGCAATTGCTATTTAGTTAAGATTTGGAGATCAGTTTGTAGAATGAATAAGATGCTTTTAGTTTGTAGTCATAGGTTTGAGAGAAAAACAAAAGTGAAGAAAGACAGCTCCAAATTTCCAATGCCATCTTCATGAGAACTTTTCTGAAGTCGGATTTGCTCAAACGTTATAATGTGCAGCTTTGTGAATAAAAATTTGAAAACAGCTAATCTTACCCAAATCCTGCCCTGGGCTTTCTACAGCTATATTGTTTAGTAGAAATACACTATCATTTCAAAATATAATCAACAGACAAATACTAATGGGATATTTTAGATTCCTTTTTTTTCTAAATGAAGTCTTTGAAATCTGCTGTCTATTTATAGCAAATCTACTTACAGCAGATCTTGGTTCGCTTAAAACTTCAGTTCCTTGGTCTCACTAGCCACATATCAAATGCTCGACACTCACATGGGATGAGAGGCCTCCATCTGGGCCAGCACAGAGAACGGGGTACTGAATAGGTTCACCTCTGGGAAGCTGTCACTTAAACAAAGATGGTAACACTGTCATAAAAGAAACTAACAATGTTGATTTTTGTGTCCAAGGATGATT
>VSMD01114246.1:0-44284 GCA_008750895.1 Mirza zaza
AAATACCTAATTTAAAAAATACTAATATTTGGCCGGGCGCGGTGGCTCAAGCCTGTAATCCTAGCTCTCTGGGAGGCCGAGGTGGGCAGATCCTTTGAGCTCAGGAGTTCGAGACCAGCCTGAGCAACAGCGAGACCCCATCTCTACTATAAATAGAAAGAAATTAATTGGCCAACTAATATATATAGAAAAAATTAGCCGGGCATGGTGGCACATGCCTGTAGTCCCAGCTACTTGGGAGGCTGAGGCAGCAGGATTGCTTGAGCCCAGGAGTTTGAGGTTGCTGTGAGCTAGGCTGATGCCACGGCACTCACTCTAGCCTGGGCAATAAAGTGAGACTCTGTCTCAAAAAAAAAAAAAAAAAATACTAATATTGTTACTCACAAATCAAAGTAACCCTAAATAATTTTTTCAGATGCATATAAAAATTTCCTTTGAAAAGGGAAAATAATCTATAATGTGCATGTATTAGCATTAAAAGCAGAGGCAAATTTACCTTGTTTAAAAAAGGAAAAAACAGGTATTATCCACTCTGATGTTAGCTATCTGTCCATAAGATTAATGTGAAGAACATGCATTTGTATAATCTCCTGAATTTTTCTGCAAAGCTGTCAGCCTTCTCAGCAGTTTGTGGTTCTTTGGTAAAATTATTAGCTTAATTATTTTTATTATTGTCTTCTGATTCTTCAGTAAGCAACATTTTACATTATTCTCAGCATGACTGATAAGCCTGATTCCTCTCACATAGCTTTTGTTTTGTCTCACACCCATGTTCAACAAGAGGTATAAATAAAAACTGCTCCAGTAAAATGTCAAAAAAAAAGCGCTTGCAAGAACAAGAAACAACCTGAAATACATTATGTCTTCTCCTTTCATTTTTAACAAAAAACTTCCCAATTTACATCAATAATTTCAGTTCTACAGTTCACTGCATATAATTTAAATAACTAAGATGTTTAAAAAACCTTTACATTTAAACATGTTACATAAAAGAAGGTTACTATAGTGGTAATTAAAATTTTTGTATATAATGCCTACAGGACATTCTATACCTGTCTAATAAAAAGCTCAATCATTTTGGCTTTACTGATTTGACGTACCTTAAACACATAGTAAAGATAAGAAAGAAGTATGGCAAGTGCTCCACAAGTTGTCCAACTAACTATGATCAAAACAATTGTCAAAATGGGCAAGTCTGGTGATATCATTTTGATATCTTTAGGAAGTTCAGAGGGCCTGGAATTACAAGAATAAAATTTTTAAGAATATATTAAGATATATTAATACAGTCAAATATAAGAAGAAAATGATACAGTACTCTCCCAGACTCTCTTCATTATTAATATGCAAATAAAATAAGCTAAATGGTAAGGTATTTTTTTAATAAGGGACGTGGCCCCAAATATTTGATTTTAAGTTCTACAATACACTATGGTAGCTCCTCTTCCATTTAGATACACTATGGCTAATACTTGTATACTAAGGAAGAAAAAAATGTTGCCAAAGATAACCATTAATTACAGACCCTGCATCATACATCTACAATCTTGACTGAAGGAGAAACAATTTTCTGTTTTTGTTTCTTAAAGCCTCAAGATCACTCAGATGCTTGATGGCATTACTATCAGAAACCCCTGTCTGAAGTTCTCAGAAGTGTGGAAGGAGAAGCACCACATCATAATCCTTCTGTGACAGGAAATTACATAACATGCCTCGTAAGGAGGAGTGGCAATGAAAACTAGATTGATTTACTAGGAAAGCCTATCAGTAACTTCAGATTCAAACTGTGTCTTTTGGCCTATAATAAAACTCTAGGCAACATATTTGAAGCTTTTATACTTCTCATCCAATCTAATGCTAAATATATTGATTGGAGTCTTTTGACCTCAGGTTCGATTATAGAATTCAGCACATAAAAGCACTGCCAGAGAAACAATCCTCCTGGGAAAGATTCACAACTGTCAAATTAAAAAATACCTGTGTAATTTGTCAAACTTTTGATTAACTCTTGGGCACTAAGGTCAAAATCAAATGTAGCATTAAACATGTAATAGATGATTAGCTTTGACAAAGACATAACTGTGAACACTAACCCATACTTTTGCTAGTTATACATTTTTCCTTAGAAAATAATTTAGTAAAAAGAATTAATTTTAAGGTTCTCTATCACAATATAATTGTTTTTTTTAACTAAAGAGAAATAAGAAAGCTTTTAATTATTCATTCTTTACCTTTTCAAAGCTAGCCACAATGAAGAAAGGAGTCGCACAGATGCAGAGGAGAACAGGTCACTCCAGTAGGCAGTACATGTTCCAAAGAGAAAGAGAATCAAGGATACAAGGGGGAAACACATGCTCTGACTAGTTAAAACGATGGCATCTAATTCTGGTAGCAGTAATGTGTCCCACAGTTCTTTAAACCATTTATACCTAGGGACAGAAGAAAGCATAAAATAAAAGCAAAAAAACAAAAACAAAAACAAAAACACCCCAACAACTGACACACAAGAATTTAACATTTAAGGTATCTGAGCATTCACTAGAGTCCCTAAAGTTTCATGATGCTTAATTTACAGTTGTACTAAAAAAAATGTTTAATTCTTTCTATGAAACAAGTCATTTATCTTCCAAGTAAGCCTACTGATCTTCAAAGATCTGAGTCCTGAGTCCCAATAGTTTTACTGCTCTCTATTGACCCTTGTATGACGTAATGTGTGTTTTTGTTTTTTCTTTTTTTCATAAATCCAACAGTGCAGTTTGTTGTAATGATGGAAGATCTAAGTAATGGTTCTTAACCAAAACACACACAATGTGAATAAATTAAGAATGAAATGTTAACTAGGGTAGAGAGGTCTAAAATATAATTTGCATGAGAAGTAAGAGAAAGTGATCAGAGGTACTGTTTCATCAATACCCTATAATGATTTGAGTTTGAAGCTAGGATACTCAAAGATCACAGACCATAAATATCTATTTTCAAATGATAAAGGCCTGGTAAATTTACAGTCTAAGTTTATTTTAAGAGACGGGGATCTCACTATCTTGCTCAGGCTGCTGTCAAACTCCTGGCCTCAAGTGATCCTCCTGCCTCAGCCTCTTAAGTAGCTGGGATTACAGATTACAGGCATGAACCACTATGACCAGCTCTAGTTTAAGTTTAGATTGATAAATTCTACAATTACTTGTGAAATGATCATACTATTGAAATAAATGTTGATATACTTATTAGGCTTTTGCCTAAGAGAAAAAGATCCCATTTAACAAAATAAGTTAATTGCCAAATTTGTATGAAAATTTATTGCATTACGGAACCAAACATGTTTTACATATAAAATCACAATCATTTAATAAAACTTACCCCAATAGAAACTTAATCATAATTACAAAAGGATCAACTTTGTATGGTTTAGCTTCTTTATCCAATATGGTAGCATATTCTAAACAATAACCTGGTGATTAAAAAAAATTATATGCAATAGAAAATTCACAGTAATTAAATATGAGATCTATTATACCCTGCATTCTCTATAAGAGCAACATATTTTATATCAGAGAAAGCATTACTATCACAGAGACTCTTCTTGAAAGATTGAAAATTAATGTAATTCAATAGTTCTTATACAAGAGTACATTCAATCACTTGTGAAACAAATTCAAGAAGTCAAAGCTGGAGTTTCACCATCTGTATTTTCACAAAGTTCCACAGGTGACATTTTACACAGCTTTGCTGGATATAATTCTCATACCATACAATTCACCCATTGAAAGTATTATACAATTCAATGGTTTTTATAGCTTATTCAGAGTTGTGAATCCATCACCACAGTCAGTCTTAGAACATTTTTATTACTCCCAAAAGAAACCCTGTTCACCCCCAACACTCCCCCCTTCCCTAGGCAACCACTAATCTACTTTCTCTACAAAAGTGCTAATTCTGAACATTTCATATAAGTTGAATCATATTTGTGGGCCTTTGTGATTGGTTCCTTTCATTTAACATTTTTCAAGATTCATTCATGTTGTGATGTATATCAGTACTTCATCCCTTTTTATTGCTGAATAATATTCCACTGTATGAATGCATATATTTTATTTATCCATTCATCAACTGATGGACATTGGGTTGTTTCCACTTTGCAGCTGTTATGAATAATACACATGTGAACATTTCTATACAAGTTTTTGTATGGTTGTATGCTTTCATTTTTCTTGTGTATATTCCTAGGAACAGAGATGCCGAATTATATAGTAACTCTGTTTAATCATTTGAGGAATTTTCAGACTGTCTTCCAAAGTAGCTATTTTACATCCCCACCAGCAGTGTATTAAGGTTCCAATTTTTCTACATCCTCATTAAAACTTGTGATTGTCTTTTTTTGTTATAGTCATTCTAGCGGGTATGACCCATAGGTGATTTCTGATATGCATTCTTGGTTTAGAAATATCTCTTTAATTGGTTGAAGATATAATCCCATACTTAAATCCTCTAGATTAATCAACATCAAACGTCTCTGGGGTCTCTTTGGATTCTGTAGCTGTAATTTCTGTATGTTTGAGAATCAATTATCAAGTCAGTTTGAAACTAAGAAAAATAAGATGCCTTTTTCAGACTTTCAAAACAAGATAGATATTTATATTCAAGTCAGGTTAATGTAATACTATCAGAATAATCTCTTAATTAAAAGGTTGGGTCTGGGCAAATCACACTGAATGTTGCTTCCCTCTTCCTAGAATATAGTTTAAATCAGGTTAAAACAAACACTAAAGTTGTATAAAATTCATTGAAAGGCACTGAATACCTGTGAAAGGATGTGGGTAGAGGGATTTATGGACTACTTTTATATATTCTAGCTCAACTCTTTTTTCTCATCTCCTGCCTCCCTTACTTACTATCCAAGCCCAGTGAAACAATGTTTAGATTCCTGGGGAAATGTTCTAACTATCAGTCCCCACCTTTTTGGCACCAGGGACCGGTTTCATGAAGACAATTTTTCCACTGACGGGAGATGGGAAGGGTAGGCAGAGCTCAGGTGGTGATGCACAGACTGATTCCTAACAGGCCATGGCCCGGGTTTGGGGTCCACAGTACTAACTGATATACTCTAGGGAGGGTTTTTATCCATTGTACTATATGTTTCACATCTGCCTCTCCAGATCCATTTTCCACCCTTCACTTTGCTCTGAACTCTGGGAGGCTAACTTTTATGGATTGGCTTCCAGTTAGGTTCTGTGATGTAAAGTACTGACAGATAGGATGGTAAGAGTAAATAAGGTTAGTGTATGTATTTCTTCACCCTTTTCCCTGCTGAGCCACAGGTTAGTAGTGGCTGCAGTATTCCTGTACCCAAGGCTGCAGCTTCAGTAATGCTGTCCACTCCTACAGCCTTCTAGGTTTGTTCCCTGGAACCTAGGAGTACCAGATGGTTTTGTTCCTAGTTGAGTACCTTATCATCTCTTATAGGTTTCCCTTAACTCTGCACATACCTTTGAAATGGTTCCTTTGTTAAAATCTCAATTATTCCATTCAGTGTGCCAAGACCTAACTGACACATTTGATACAGCCTAAATAATACACTGAATGCCTGCTGTGTGCTTGGGACTGTTAGGCATTTGGGAATAGAATGGAGAACAAAATGCTCTTGATAAGGATATACATTTTAAGAAGTCCTCATAATAGAGGAAAGAAACTTCAGTCACTAGGGTATAAAATGGAGAAAACAAGTGAGAAATTTTCTTGAGGATGTCTTAAAACTTAACCCTTTGCACTCGTGTGCTTTTTTCTCGATTCCATAAAGGATAGGACAGAATAAATCTACTTAACCGTGTGGAGTCACATTCGACATCTGAGTGCAAAGGGTTAAAGAACCTCAAACCCCTACAAATTTGAAAGAGAAGGGCCACACATTTTCAAGAAATTATCTGTCTTCCTTAGCCATATGTAGGATGAAAAAGTAGTAATGAAGCATTGGCCCATAGAAGCAGGGAGCAAGGGAAAAAAGGAGGAAGGGAGGGAGGAAAGGAAGAAAGGAAGAAGGGAAGGAAGGAGGGGAGGGGAAAGCAAAGGGGCTAGGGAAAGGGGAAGGAAAGGGGAAGGGGGAAGGAAAAGAAGGGAAGGGAACAAACAAACATGGAAGGAAATTAGGGAGTGAGTGCCTCCTAACAGAAGTGCAGAACAATATGAAGTATTCTTGTTGTAGCATCAACAGTAGAAAAAACAGGAGGGGTAGGGATGGGTGGGAAGAGAACCAGAATCTGATCAAGCCTATAGTTCTAATTACTAATTTATAGAAAATAGAGAAGATAGAAAAACATGTTCAACTCTACCAGCAAAATCCAAACTGTGGGAAACTCAAAAGCACAAAAAACCAGTTCTATTCAGTAAATTATAAAAGGGGGGAGAGACAGAAGATAGAACCTACAGATTAAGAAACAATGTTTAAACTGTGAAACTGTCAGAACCAAAATGGAGTCGCTTGCATTGCAGAAAACCAAACTGACAAATAAAGCCAGGGAAGACTGTGAAGAGAAGGTTCTCATGCCTGTATCCTGGATAACAAAACTCTGTCAAAAGACTATGCCAAAACCATATCCTTGCACAAAGGCCATTGCAACCTCTCACATACATAAGAAAAAACTTCTCTGAGGGCATCTGCCCAGCAACTACCTGTCTAACCTCAAACTGGTGCCACCTTTGCCACTGATCCTTATAGCCAAGAATAATCATTGCAAAACAAGTACGTAATCCTCCTCATTTTTTCTCTAGCACCTTTTGTCTTCCTTTATCTCCCTGAATATACACATAGTTTACTATCGCACTCATATTCCCACTGTAATATCCCATTCCCAAATTAACATCATTTTCTTTTAGAAAGCCTGTTTGTTATATGGGCTGACATAAATGGTGTCCAGAAGTCAGACCTGGAGTATGCTTACTCTTGGATGGAGTTAGCAATTCTCAGAACTGGTGTGCAGTACTCACTTGAGCCCTCTGAGCTCTCTGCTTCCATGGCTAGACTTTCCTGCCCTGGTGAATCTTCTCTCAGGCTGATCATCCCTTTCCCTCTAAAGCCAAGGTAGAAACTCTTGACTTTATTTGGGATCTAGTTTGGTTATAAGGTCACCTTACATCTCTCCTGGGATGATAAAAGACATTTTGTCTTTTCTGGCAAGTCCTTTCTGGTATAAAGACTAGTGTTTTTCTAGTTTGAGTACTCTGTGCCTAATTTAATATTTTGTTTGATCTGCATGCCTGGGTTAAAAATTTTTATGAATACTCTTAAAGGTTTCTTTCCATTTGGTTACACGAATCTGTAAATGATTTGGCTCTTTTCCCTTGCTTCTGAAAATCTTCTGAGAGTAAAATAAACATTCTAAATCATAGATGCAGGATGGCTAATTAAAAGCCACTTAGAGTGGCCACCACCATCTAAAACACTGGTCTAAAATCCTGACATTCTCTGACAGGATTGATAGGTTTTCTTTGCTCTGGAAAGAATAATAAGAAATGAAATGGGATTCTCAAACATTAAGGCATGCCTGGTTTTCTGGGACTCAGCTGGCTACATATTATGGCTTGTTCTTATGCACATTTTTAAATTGATGGGCAAAATTATACCAAGGAAAATTTAGAGCTCAATGGTCATTACCCAAACTCTCTAAAACAAACCTGCAACTATAGAGTTAACACGTAGAGCCTTGTAAGTTCTCTCTTTTTGTTTTTTCTGCCCACTTTGAATCTTGTTGACTTTTCTACTGGTACTGAGATAAAACTCACTGCGTATGGCATTCCACCCAGGATTTAAAAATTTTTAAAAATCTTAAAAGGTTTTCAAATTAACAGCTTTACAAATTACAACAGCTCCATGATAACCAACAACCTAGACCTTTTGGAAATGCAAATTTGGGTTGGCCAGATTAATAATTGCTTAGGGTGACAGAATAGTTAAATTGAAGGACTGATATTCTAAAAAAAAAAAAAGAACTAGATAAAAGGCTCTCAGATCAAACAGGTCAAAATCTTGAGCTCAAAACAATAGTATAAGGCATCTCTGTTGAGCATAAAAATTTTGCTTTGTCTGCCAGGAAGGGGTCAAAAAAAAAATAAACAAAGAAAACCTGAAAAGAACCCTGCTTAAAATGCTTCCCCACCCATATTGCCTGGTCAAACCAAAAAGATAGATTCAAGGTTACCTGAAGATTTTGTTTTTCTTATACTATTAAGCCAGTCTTAGCTAAAATGTAAACACTGACCCTAAATAAACATTTAACCCTAAACTCATTTAAAACTAAAAAAGGGCAAAAAAAGGATGAAAGAGGTTTTTAACAATTAAATTGCTGTGGAAACTGCTTTATAGTCTTTATTAGATTATCTATAGGGGCAAATAAAGTCAATTTTGTCAGAAATGTAATTTGAATCTGTCTTTTATAAGCCAGTGAGTTTGTATTACTATCTTATGATTAAAATTCCAAAATGAAAGCTAAAAGATCTTTATTTGTATATACGTTTAGGTGTATTTACTCATATGTACATGTATTATGTTGCATGTTGTATCTACACAGTAAAATCTGTGCAGTCAGCCAAAAATCCCTTAGAAAGATAGAAAGGAGCCAATAAGTAGGGGGGGGAGAGAGAGAGAAAGAAAGTTATAGGTATGAAGAAGTATTCTTGGTAAAGAAGGTTAAAAAGAAAACAGAATAATTTTGTATGAGGAAAGAATCTTGTGTGATAAATCTTTATCCTCAAGGAAAATTATTGGTTATTTAAGAAAGAAATATAACACAAAACAGAAAGTCTAAGAATGTCATCAAAGGTCTGAGTAAGATACAAAAAAGGTTCGTGAAAGCTGAATTTATAAAAGAAATTTTGTGTATTATCAAGTTGGCTATAATTAAAAGGGAATTATTTATATCCTTCTAAAGATTGAGCGTTGATATTAAAAATACACTGATACAAAACTAAAAATCTGGTGTCCTATGTAAAAACAACAAGGCTTTCTTGAAATATTAATTTACTCTTAGTAAAACTGCAAGAGCTTTTGATTTTTAATTCTAAAATTTGTTTCTTTAACAGCCATCCTTTAAATTGCAGTCAGTTTCTATTTCTGTCACATTAATTCCTGAGAGGGGCTCTTCCTCTCTCTTCCCTTGACAAAGTCTGGGGTGATAACTCTCACTTTTAACTTTTTTTGTCAACTCCTGTAACTTTTTTTCTCTAGCTGTAACTCTGCTGTTAAGGCTTGAGTAGAAATGTTTACCTTGAAGGCCTAGAAAACCAATGTTTCCCTGCAGTATAACTTGATTCTTTCTGTACATTTAGCTTTCTGAATTGCTCCATATAACCAGGAAATTTCACATGCTTTTACTTTTTCTAAAAGTCATGTGTTCCCCTACTCAAGGTACTAGTTTTCTGGTTTACATTCCTCTATAATATGGGTTTGCACTCATAACTTTGTATACACTCTTTTTTTTTTTTTTGAGACAGTCTCGCTTTGTCGCTCAGGCTAGAGTCAGTGCCGTGACATCTAGCTCACAGCAACCTCAATCTCCTGGGCTCAAGCAATCCTCCTGCCTCAGCCTCCTGAGTAGCTGGGACTACAGGCATGCGCCACCATGCCTGGCTAATTTTTTCTATATATATATTAGTTGGCCAATTAATTTCTTTCTATTTATAGTAGAGACAGGGTCTTGCTCTTGCTCAGGGTGGTTTCGAACTCCTGACCTTGAGCAATCCGCCCGGCTCAGCCTCCCAGAGTGCTAGGATTACAGGCGTGAGCCACCGCGCCTAGCTTATACACTCTTCTTGTGTCTGATTAAATTCAAGTACCATTTTCATCAGGTTCAACTTCCAGATTATCTATTAATAAATGTTCCCCTTAGGAGAAGCAATCACACTACAAGAAGTTTTTACCTTCTTGATAATGGCCTAAAACAACAATGAATTTATGTTTTATTAGAATAATTTCCTGTGTTATCTTTATTCATTTTTTTTTTCTTTTAAGAGAGAGGGTCTTGCTGTATCACTCAGGCTGGAGTACAGTGGCCTGATCATAGTTCACACTAACCCCAAACTCTTGGGTTCAAGAGATTCTCTCACCTCAGCTTCCCAAGTAGTTAGGCCTACAGGCATACCACACAATATCCAGCTAATATATAAAAAAAAAATATTTTTTGTAGAGATGGGGTCTTACTATGTTGCCCAGGCTGGCCTCAAAATCCTCAAGCTATACTCCTGCCTTGGCCTCCTAAAGTGCTGGAATTACAGGCGTGAGTCACTATGACCAGCTTTATTAGGTTTTTTGATTACACAGGAAAACTGAGCTTTAAAAGGGTTAAGTTTATACAGTTGTCTGCATTGTAAAAAATTAGTTGGCTATATGTGGATGGTTTTATACATGGGTTCTCTGTTTGTTCCATTGGTCTATGTCTCTATTTTTGTGCCAATACCATACAGTTTGGGTTACTAAAGCCTTGTAGGATAGTTTGAAGTCTGGTAATGTGATGCCTCCAGATTTGTTCTTTTTGCTTTAAGATTGCTTTGGCTATTTAGGCTCTTGTCTGGTTCCAAATGAAGCACATAATTATTTTTTTTATAGCTGTGAAATATGACATTGGTATTTTGATGGGGATTGCACTGAATCTGTAAATCACTTTGGTAGCACGGACATTTTAACAATGTTGATTCTACCAATCCATGAGCATGATAATGTTTTTCCATTTGTTTGTGTCATCTGTGATTACTTTCCTCATTTCTTTGTAGCTGTCTTTGTAGAGATCTTTCACATCCTTAGTTAAGTATATTCCTAGGTATTTTGATTTCTTTGTAGCTATTGTGAATGGTATTGAGTCTTTGATTCGACTCTCAGCTCGACTGTTATTGGTGTATAGGAATGCTACTGATTTGTGTACATTGATTTTGTAACCTGAAACTTTGCTGAATTTATTCAATTCCAGGTATCTCTTGGTGGAGTCTTTGGGGTTCTCTAAATATAAGATCACATCATCAGTAAAAAGTTGTAGTTTGGCACACCACTTTCCTGATTGGAAAGTGGTGTACCTGATAGCCTTTATTTCTTTCTCTTGCCTGACTGCTCTGGCTAGGACTTCCAGAACTTATGTTGAATAGAAGTGGTGAAAGTGGGCATCTTTGTCTTATTCCAGTTCTCAGGGGGAATGCTTTCCACTATTCCCCATTCAGTAGGATGTTGGCTGTGGGTTTGTCATATATGGCTTTTATAATTTTGAGACATGTTCCTTGTATGACTAGTTTGTTGAGGGTTTTTATCATGAAAGGGTGCTGAATTTTATTAAATGCTTTTTCTGCATCTATTGAGACGATCATATGATTTTTGCTTTTGTATCTGTTTATGCGGTGAATCACATTTATTGATTTACATATGTTGAATCACCCTTGCAACCCTAGGATGAAGCCCACTTGGTCACGGTGGATCTTTTTTTTTTTTTGGATGTACTGTTGAATTTGGTTTACTAGTATTTTATTAAGGGTTTCTGTATCTATATTAATAAGGGGTACTGGACTGTAGTTTCTTTTGTTGTGTCCTTTCCTGGCTTTGGTATCAAGATGATACTGGCTCACAGAATGAGTCAGGAAGGATTCCCTCCTCAATTTTATGGAGTAATTTCTGCAGTATGGGTACCAACTCATTTTTGTAGGTCTGGCAAAATTTGGCTGTGAATCCATGTGGTCTGGGGCTTTATTTTGTTGGAAGATTTTTTATTAATGCTTCAACCTCATTGTTTATTGGTCAGTTCAGGAGTTCTATTTCTTCCTGACTGAGTCTTGGGAGGTTTTGTGTTTCCAGGAATTTGTCCATTTCCTCTACATTTTTGAGTTTAAGTGCAGCAGTCATCAAGTTACTTGATGTTGTCACCTCTCAGCTTATATGAGTTTCTTCTTTGTGCTGACTTTGGCCAGTCTGATGACTACGTGTCTTGGTGATTGCTTGTTTGCAATGAATCTCCGAGGTGTTCATTGAGCCTGGATGTCTAAATCTCTAGCAAGATCAGGGAACTTTTCCTTAATTATTCCTGCAAATAGGTTTTCTAGTCCTTGTGTGTTTTCTTCTTCACCCTCAGGGATACCTATGATTCTTATATGTGACAATTTTACATAATCCCATATTTCTTGTAGGCTTTGTACATTCTTCTTAATTCTCTGTTTTTTATTTTTGACTGACTGAGTTAATTTGAAAGAGTTGTCTGATCTTTGACAAAGCTGACAACAATATCCACTGGAGAAAAGAATCCCTATTCAATAAATGGTGCTGGGAAAATTGGATAGCCACATGCAGATGAAACAAGATTCATATTTCTCACCACTGACAAAAATTAATTCAAGATGGATAAAAGACTTAAATGTAAGGCATGAAACTGTAAGAATTCTAGAAGAAAATGTAGGAAAAACTCTCGTGTATCTCAGCCTAGGCAAAGAATTTATGAAGAAGACCCCAATGGCAATCACAGCAACAACAAAAATAAATAAATGGGACTTGACTAAATTAAAAAGTTTCTGCAAAGCTAAGGAAATAATCAACAGAGCAAATAGACGATCTACAGATTGGGAGAAAATATTTGCAAGCTATACACCCAATAAAGGGCTAATAACCAAAATCTACAAAGAACTCAAGGAAACCATCAAGGAAAAAACAAACACCCCTGTTCAAAAGTGGGCAAAAGACATAAACAGAAGTTTTTCAAAAGAAGACAGACTAATGGCCAATAAACATAAAAATATGCTCAACGACACTAGTTATCAGGGAAATGCAAATCAAACCCAAAGTGAAATGTAATCGAACCCCATTTAAAATGGCCATTATTAAAATGACAAAAAATAACAAATACTGATGAGGATGTGGAAAAAGGGGAATGCTAGTACACTACTAGTATGCAAATTAGTATAGCAACTATGGAAATGACATGGTGGTCCCTCAAAAAATTAAAAATAGACCTACCATATTATCCAGCAATCCTATTACTACCATGTTTCCCTGAAAATAAGACAGGGTCTTATATTTATTTTTCCTCAAGAAGACACCTTAGGGCTTATTTTCAGGGGATGTGTTATTTTTTTAAGTACAGTACAACAATCTACATTTATTCAAATATAGTTAAGTCATCTTCTTCTGGAACATCATAACTCTCCAAACCTCACACTCCATCCTGAATTTCTTGCGACTCTATTTCCTTTAGAACTATTGGCCCCAATCTCTCATGTCGAGCAAGAGAGCTCTCATGGGGCAGATGAAAAGGGCTGCTTGTGTTCTTTACCACTCTAAGGGTTTTGCAGATATGCTGCGTAGCCACGCCCATCACTAGGTCTTATTTTCAGGGTAGGGCTTATATTGCACAAATGCTTAGAAATCCTGCTAGGGCTTATTTTATGGGTAAGTCTTATTTTCGGAGAAACATGGTGGGTATGTATCGAAAAGAAAGGAAATCAGTACATCAAAGAGATGTCTCATATGTTTACTGCAGTACTATTCATAATAGCCAAGATATGGAATATCTTCATTTGGAATCAATCTAAGTGTCCATCAACAGATGAATGGATAAAGAAAATGTGGTATATTTACACAATTAAATATTATTTGCCATAAAAAAAATGAAATTCTATCATTTGCGGCAATGTGAATGGAACATTATATTAAGTGAAATAAGCCAGGCATGGAAAGATAAATATCACATGTTCTCCCTCATATGTGGTAGAAATTATAATGATAGTTATCAGAGGCTGGGAAGGGTATAGGGGAGGAGGAATGAAAGAAGGTTGGTCAATGGGTACAAAAATACAGTTAGAAGGAATAAGTTCTAGTGTTGGATAACACAGTAGGGTGACTATAGTTAACAATAATTTATTACATATTATAAAAAGAAGAGATCTGTAATGTTCCCAACACAAAGAAATGATAAATGTTTGAAGTGATGGATACCCTAATCACCCTGATTTTATCTTTACACATTGTATGTATTAAAATAGTACATGTACCCCATAAATATACACAATTATGTATCAACAAATTTTTTTAATTTTAAAAATTACTTGATCATAATATTAGGGCATTATTGTTAATTTTTTGGCATGTATTGTGGTTAATTTTTTGTCTCTTTTTAAGATATAAATACTGAAAAAATTATTATATGAAGATTATCATACTGTTCTATTCCCATATATATAATATATATATACTTTTAAATACTATTTAACAGCTAATTTGCTTAGACTCAAAATAAAATTAAAATAAAATTTTTATTTTAAAATAAAATAAAATTATTTTTTCCATTAAAGAATGATAGAAGTGACAGGCCAAGGGAATGTTAATAATTTGCAGGCCTTAACCCTACAAACTGAAGGTTTCTGGGCTAGCTGCCACACACCAGTTTAACATTGGTAGTTTATAGTGGAAAAGTAATAAAGATGCTGGGAAGACTGGTCATAAAATCACATGCTATTTCGGAGTTTTCAAGAACAGAAGTAGTAGCTACTGTTATGTACTTTCTAAGAAGTCCTTTATTATGTCTCCTGATTCAATATAATAGAATGAAATATATATAAATATACATATGGAACTAATACTTGCTCTGCTTTAATATTCATAACAAAAATAACTTAAATATTATAAGCATTCTTACCTGTTGAGAAAAGAGAGTATAACTGCCCTCCATAAGCAAGGAGGATACTAGATACAACATAAGCAGGAAGAGCTCCGCCATGAAATCTAACTACCTAGAAAACGGGCAAATCGATGGACAATATTAATATTCATATTAACAAAATAAATATATTTTCACATAAAATAAAAAAAGTTGTTCATTTTATACCCTTTATGACACAGCCACAAAGGTATTTCCAATAATGAGTATCAAAAACTCTAAGTAAAATAAATGTTAAGAATATATAGCTTATTAGAAACACCTGAATTTTTCATCAAAGGCATAATAGAGAGAACATATAATTGAGTAGCACATGCTACAAAAATGTTTTACAAGGCACATTTATTGAGCATTTAATATGTTCTAGGCATGATACTAAACACCTTATATGCATTATCTCATACCTTCCTCCCAAAATCCTCTGAGGTAGTTCTTATGCCTATTTAACAGGCAAAGAAATTCAGGTACAGGAAACCACCCATAATATGTTGAAATAAAATAAATAAATAATTCAGTCAAAATGTAAGCCAGTCAAAGCTTACTTATTTAATGTAATAAAAGAAAAATAAAAAACAAAAACCAAGTTACTTACCTGTTCTTTTCTATTCCCTTATCAGTACAATAATAGTATTTACCTTATAGGTGGTTATGAGCATTAAATATGCCCACTTGTGTAAAACATTCACAATATTAACTTGTACATGATATATTATCAGAAAATGTTATCTGCTATTATTAGCCTTTTATGTCCTTCTGTGTCTAGAAATCTTATGGAACTCGGTTTTAAATTCAGAGCGTAAATTTAGAACCACTGTTATATTAATAGTGCCTGTAGTCATTCTATCAGCTAATCCAATCTCTGTTTAGAACAAATAAAAGCAAAGTGTTATGTTCTTCTTTTAAGGTTACATTTTAAAAGGAAATTTACTTTAAAGCATGTTCTCCATTTCACAGACTGTTTTAGAATACACGGACTCCCCTGGTAATCTAATAAAAGCTATGGAAATACATGCAAGCTTACACAAAATGTTGCATAAAATACACGGACTCCCCTGGTAATCTGATAAAAGCTATGGAAATACATGCAAGCTTACACAAAATGTTGCATAAAATTTCAGGAAGTTCAGGGTCTCCCTGAAGGTCCTCCACAGATTCTCAGGTTAAAAGATATTAGAAAAACAAAAAATGTATAGCTTGTACTCATGATTTACAGTTTATAGCTGTGAGTGGAGGGAGAAGAAAGTTGAGTAAAACAGAAAAGGACATCCTTCTATCTACTACTAAATGCTACTCATTGCCTGCTAATGACAGGTTGGGAAATACATAGCATACTTTAGTTACCCAGAGTATGAAAGGAAAGTTCAACAGAACAGCAAGCTCAGGAGTAAGACCCCTGGATACAGACCTCAGCTTTGCCTCTCACTAGGTCTGTGTCTGAGGTCAAGTTACTTTATCCCTCATTCTATTTCCTCATGGGTAAAATGAGATACATAGCACTTACCTCACAAGGGTACAAGGCTTAAATGTGTTCACACTTATGTGAAGCACTTGGAATAGTAACTGGTACATGGTAAAAGATTGGTAAATGTTAGCTGTTACAATTACCTTTAATGCCCTTCACTGTCTTTAGAATCTTTTAAAGAGGTTCTACACAGAGTATTGTGAACATAAAATTTCTTTTAATGATGAGTATCATTACCATGAGTATTAAGTATTATACTGGGCTACGGCAGCTGGGTGTATAATGTACAACTAAATAAACCATCATAAACTGGCCTCCATGGACCATAGTCCAACTGTACACATGCTTCATTTGGCTTAGTATTTAGCACATTTATTTCCTTAAATTTTGAATTAGATACCAACATTGAAAAACTAAAAGATTTTATTTCTAGTAATGAATATCAAAAACTCAGAGTAAAGGAAATGCTAAGAATACACAGCATATTAGAAACATCTGAACTTTTCATCAAGTGCATAATAGAGAGAAATATAATTGGAAATCTAAAAATACAGATTTCCAATTTCTCTTAAAATCTAAAGATCTGGCAACACTAGACTTCGCTCCTACATAGTAATGATTTACTAGAGTTTATGGAATTCTCTTGAGAAAGTAACTTTTAGTTTGCTTTTTGCCCTCTTTTTCATAGTAGACTAAAAAATATGTAAATATATTTTCTTTCCTTTTTCAGAAAAAATATTAATTTTATGAAAAATTATCTACTCAAAGGCTGAAGATTTTCCTGGTGATTTCTCTTTATTCCTTTTCCCCAGTCTTCTGTGACTGAATAAGCCACATTCAAAGTATGTATTAATATTATTTTTAAAAAACAAATCAGATATATTATCAACTTTAATTCATTTTCCTACTGCCTACAAGCTAAATTTTTGAACAAGCATGAAGGAAGAACATCTTGTATCTTTTCAATAATTGAAGAATTTTATTCAATTACCATAAATTCTTTACTTGATATTTAAAAAAATATCCACCTCTGATCTTATAATACCTGTACATCCTCATTATGTAGAACAATTTCTACATCTAAACAAGAATTTTAGTCTGTCATCTTTTGGTGTACAATATAATTATGCTTGTCTACAGAGTATCAAGCTAATATGATTTTTCTTGTCACTAAAGCCACGGTATGATAGAGATAAGAGAGTATGTTATATCCTCACTCCAAATCACTATGTACAGTAATATGCTATTTGGACATACTAAAAATACAACAGCATGAATTTTCCCCCATAAGAGATATAATAATTGGTCCCCTAACATTTTAGAATACTATTATTATCAATGTGCTATTTTCCAACTCACACTAACATTTAATCTTTCCTTCCTAATTTAGCACAAAATTTTTATACATAACTTAGAATTTTATAGTGTTTACAAACTTAATAACAATCACAATCTAGAGCTCACTGGGTTGCTGTGAGGATCAAATGAGATAATGCATACAAAACTGTTCCTAATTTAATTTTGATTTGTAAGTTTTATTATAATTACAGTATTAAATGACAAAGTAAAAAAAAATTCTAGTGTGCCTGGATCGCAAAACACAAGAGACCAAAAAATAAAGTAAAAGTAATAATAGCTACAATAAAAATTTTACTGAATTTTAAAACTATATAATTTCCCTAACTAATCAATATTGTCTTATTTATGTCCAGGTTGCACAATTTTATAAATTATAATAATAATGAATAATATCTATAGTTCCACTGCTTGATAAATTACTTTTTAACATTATTTGCAAATGAATTTCAACACATTTATTTTTAGTAGAATTTATCTTTACCTTTTATAAACTGAGCATGCATAATATAAAAAGTTCTTTGAAAATGTTCATTTATATGACGAGGCCTACAGATTTTATTGCACAATGAATTGTAACATAGTATGAGCAACATGAAGTCTTAATATGACATTCGTTTAGGCAAAAATATTAACTTGTTTGAGAATCAGGTATCAGCTCTCATTTCTGGGATGTATCAAATATGAAAGCACCACCTTAAAGCAGGGGTTGGTTAACTCTTGCCTGTGGGCCAAGAATGGCTTTTATATTTTATTAAAGTGGAAGAAAAATGAAAAGAAAAAAGAAGGAAGAGAAAAAAAGCAGCTGCGCTGGTAGTGGCAGCAAAAAGAAACTGTATGTGAACTGCTAAATTACTGATTATCTGGGCTTTACAGAAAAAGTCTACAGCCCCTTCCTTACAATGCCTATTCATAAGCTAATAAATAATCAACTAACCAGGCATCTCTCTTACCTGTCCAAGTATTTGTGAAAAGGAAGTCCTAATTGTCACCTAGTTTAAAACAATAATAAAAAAATAGTTATTTTCCCCTAAACAAGTCCAGTTCACATTTTATTAAGTTGAGCACTTCTAGACACATCTCTAAGCATAGTAATTTTTTATAATGATAAACGTAAAGGCACTTATGATCTTAAAGAATCTTCTGAACCACCACTTAAATTGTACTAAGTGTAGTTTTACTGTTTAGTATATTTTCCTATATTCTAATTCTTTGACAATTGAATGAATGTTATGTATGTGTGGTAACCCTTTACTAACTAGAATACTTAATTAACTAGAATAACTTATTACCAGATCATGCCAACTAAAGGAATTTAAGCCAAAATAATATGGCTGGGCGTGGTGGCTCACGCCTGTAATCCTACCACTCTGGGAGGCCGAGGCAGGAGGATCACCCAAGGTCAGGAGTTCGAAACCAGCCTTAGTGAGACCCCATCTCTACTAAAAATAGAAAAAAATTAATGGGCCAACTAAAAATACATAGGAAAAAAAAATTAGCCGGGCATCGTGGTGCATGCCTGTAGTTCCAGCTACTCGGGAGTCTGAGGCAGAAGGATTGCTTGAACCTAGGAGTTTGAGGTTGCTGTGAGGTAGGCTGATACCACGGCACTCTAGCCCAGGCAACAGAGTGAGACTCTGTCTCAAAAACAAAAAATAAACAAAACAATAATGTTAAAAAGAAAGTCATCCTTAATTATCTATATCATAAATACAACTTTTTTGATATTAGGAAGTCTGGGAAAAAGAGATAAATCTTTCTTAGGAAAGTTGTAAAATGACTATTTTGTCAAAATACAGACTTCTTGAAAATATGCAATATTTGTAAAAACATGGATATTTTGAAAGCATGGAATATTCATAGCCAAATTATTAACACAATTTTTTCTATTGATATTAGAAATATAAACGTGCAAGTTAAAAACCATTATAGCCCTGTAAAACCCTTCACTATTAGAAACCAAATGCAAGATATCAAAGCATTTGTAAATTCCATGAAATCTAAATTAATTTATAATGTAGGTTCAACTGAAACTTGGTCGTAGAAACAGATTCTATTAATTTGACAATACCAATCCTAGTTTACCCTAAGAAAGTTAGCTCTAATAAGAACACAAATACTTAAGCTTGGTTTAAAGCAGCTAAGCAGAAATAAGGTAATTCATATAAATAAGAGGCCTATGATATCACCACCAGTGAACTGTGTACTTTAACCACTTAAATCTGAAATCTGGGGACTCTTAGTTCATGAATCCATAAGTAAATAAAATGTTACTCTAAAGTCAATTCCCCTTCTCTTAACACAAAGAGACCTACTTTAATTATAAAACAAACACAATAGGCACTAAATCACACATATTAATGACTAACAGAGCTTAAAATAATTAGTAAAAGGGAAAGAATATCCTTAAGCTAACCCAGTAGAGCTGTAAACCAATAAGCATCCTGTCAATTACTGCAGGAAAGCCATGTCAGCTGATTTCATGATGTTCTTCAATTTGCAGATGATTCTGGACTGCAGGCTTCCAAATTTAGAAGGTTAAACTGCAGTCTTGATTTTTGTTTTATTTTCTATTATTTATTAAGATGTGTACATTTCAAATGGTCCAGCTAAGGAAATACTGACGTGGTGCCAATAGGCAAAATGGAGAATATTTAAGATATTTTAAATGCTTACTTCTTATATTTATTGGCTTCCACATCACCATATATCTGAGGCTGATGTAAAAAAAATATTTCTAGCTTATTCTATAACTAAATCTTGAAGATAAAGCAAACATACAACTCACCTCATACCGACAGTCTGATGATGTGTACATTTTTAATAATGCCACATAGCTGTCATTTTCTGGTTGAGCAATATGGAGCTTCAGGGAAATTTCTGTGGAGGATGGAGCCCTGAAGAGATAACTTAAGTATCAATTCTCAAATACAAAATGCTGCTAAAGAGCCATGGCTCAGTCAATCCTCAGCACAATACAATGAAATAATGTAAAGGAAACTAGATGCCAGACACATTGTGGATGGACACTTTTCCAGATAGAACACAATTGTTTAAATGCCCACTCTAGGACATAAGAGTTGGGAAAGAGGGTGGAAGGTAGTTCATGTTTCAAGCAAGTAATGTCTAAGTTATATGTAATTCAATATTAATACAAATATTATATATTAAGGGCACAAAACTACACAAAGGATACCTACATTTTACTGAGGCAGTTTAATAATTCATATGATTTAAATAAACTAAGCAGAATATCTATTCTTTATAAACACCAATGTTAAAGTAAATTATTTCTTATACTTACTGTGCAATGGTTAGTGAATCTTCATAAGACCAGGGAATGTGAAGTTTATAGATACTAGTTATTTCTTCTGTTAAAACATAAAAGAAGCATGTATTACTAACCATTACCCTAAATGTTACATAAGCTACTACAATACCTTATTATACAGTTGCCCATTTCATAAAAAAATAATCAGTAAGGGTTATATCACATGATAAAAATTAAAGAGAATTACTGAATAATGATTTAATTAGATTTACAAAAGATATTAGAACATATGGGCAGTATAAAGAAACTAGAAAAATATTAAACAGCTAAATTACTCCTATAATAAAACAAAGATATATAGTATTTTAAAAATATGGCTATTTAAACTGAAATAGATGAAGATGCTTTACTGTTAAGAAAGGGTCTATGTCAAATCTCTTGGATATGTAAATATATTTTCTATTATATATTACAATTTACTTCACATAAAAATATATGAAAGAATAAGTATTATAGAAAATACAAATGAAGAACTACTGATTCCTTGAAATGACAATATTATCTCCTATATATTTTTCAGAAAATACATTTATTTACCTTTGACTGCTGAGCACTTGCTTACCACGTTGATCTTAAAAGCTTGGTATATCTAATAGAGGTCAACCACAAAAACAAAAAACAAAAGTTTATTTGTTTATTTAATTAAACAGTAAAGTAAAATCAAATCCTTCTTGTTATAAGCAGGATAATAATTACCTGTCCAAAGTTCAGAAGCTCTATATTGTAGTACAGGCCACTTGTATTTAACACAACTTTCCTTGAAGACAATCCTAATGAATGAAAAGTATTACTGAGAACATTAAAGAACTTTAAAATATATCCTGATTGCTTAACATTAAAATGATGCCAACAGGCTTTTGATTTTAAAAAACAGTTCATAGATTTTCACTTCAGGTGTGGAAGACTAAACTCCTAAAAATCCAATCCTTCTGCAATAAACTCTGGACAAAGCATACTTATGACTTCCAATCATATCTATGCGTTTTTAAAAGATCACAATTTCAGAAAAACATGCTTTCTTAGTAGATCTTTTATTTATAAGCTTGCTACCTTCAATGATTCAGAGTTGTCATTTCTGTATTGTTCAGAGTTTTTACCAAAAAAAAAAAAAAAAAAAAGGGATAGGAGGAGGGATAAAAACCTTAAAGGAAGTTTTCTCAAGTAACACAGATTCTTTCCACAATGGAATATAAAATATATATTTAAAGGATGGGGCATACCAAAAGAGCACCGGAGCCAACCTAAAAGAGCTCTGAACATCCAAAGCTGGAACAACTTAACCAAAAAAATATAATAATGGATTATAACCCAATGAAGAAAATAAATATCTCTGAGTCCATACTGACATAAATAACAATTGAATAAGTAAACAAACAAGGAGAAAAGACAAATGTACCTCAGAAAGAATTTCAATAAATGTAGAATACAAGAGTAATACTTGCTAAAGACTAGATGAACCAATGGATGTTAAAACTAGTGGGTTATTTTGAAGAAAATCAGGATATTTACATATCCTCAAAGTATCTCACCCAAGATATTTATTAATTACAAAAAGGAAGGCAGTAACATTACAGGGGAGAAACCTGGCAGGTACCATCTCAACTGAGATCAAGGTAACATCAGTAATTAGAGATATCAACATCATGTATACTCTGATATACTGAGAAATGCACGCTTTTGTGGTATTTTTGGCAAAAATGCGTAACCTCAATCTAATCATAAAAAAGCATTAGACAAATCCAAACTGAGAGGGATTCTACAAAATAATTGACCAGAAGTCTTTAATGGTTTTAAAGGTATGAAAACCAGGAAAAGGTTGAGGAACTGTTACAGATTACAGGAGACTAAGGAAACATGACACTTCTTTTATTTATTTATTTTTTGAGACAGAGTCTTGCTCTGTTGCCCAGGATAGAGTGCTGTAGTGTCAGCCTAGCTCACAGCAACCTCAAAGTCCTGGGCTCAAGCAATCCTCCTGCCTTAGCCTCCCAAGTAGCTGAGACTACAGGTGAGCACCACCAGGCATGGCTAATTTTTTCTATTTTTAGTTGCCCAGCTAATTTTTTTTCTTTTTAGTGGAGATGGGTCTCACTCTCACTCAGGCTGGCCTCAAACTCCTGACCTGAAGTGATCCTCCCACCTCAGCCTCCCAGAGTGCTAGCATTAGAGATGTGAGGCACTGCATCCTGCCAGAAACATGACAATTAAATGTAACATGGGAACCAGGAGAAGAGTATCAGTGGAAAAACTGGTGAAAATTAAACAAAGTCTGTAGTTAATTGTATTGTACCAATGCTAGTTTCTTAGTTTTAAAAACTGTATTATGTTTATAGAGGAGGTCAGCATTAGGGAAAGATGGGTGAAAGATATATGGGAACTCTACACTTTTGTGGCTTTTCTATAAGTCTAAAATTATTTCAAAATAAAGTATAAGAGAATATTTAGAGAAATCTTGAAACCTTCCTAAGGCAGATAAGAATTTATAGTCTATAGTAAAATTTATAAAAAATGTCAATATTTAGGATAAAAACACATACACAGTTATCTGCAAAAAATATGATTATGGAGAAATTTCTTTTAAAGTTCTCTTTTCAGAATATGACTGCTGGCCCAGTATTAAATGAGAATCAAACCTCTGAACCATATCATATAGTTATTCCACGAATTAAACTTGAAATATATAATATTTAACATCACAAGGCTCTGCTTCATTGCAACTCACTGGCAAAATAAATCAGTATTCCATTAAAAATAAAAGCAATTCTTAAGATTTCCAAAAAAAGTACTTACCAAAGGAAAAAAGATGAGTTACAGGAAGCTGTATGGATCTTTTCTCTTTTTTAAAGAATTCGCAATCTACAACAAACTAAAATATAAAACATTCGATTATTAGAAAAAATAAAATTTATAGTAAAATATCTTCACTTGATGTTTGAATGGAAAATAAAAGTCTATAAACCTTAGCTTTGGAGAAAGTATCATCTATGACACTATAACTCTGGCTATACTTAAGTGGCAAGAATTCCTCAAGATGAGATGCTATGCTGAGAAAACAATAAACAAGCTTAACTTAATTAAATCGATAAATTATTAGAGGGTCATTTCCATAAGAAGAGATTCATAGCAAAGTTTTTTTTTATAGTTACTTTAGGCATTTGTAGAAGGACATTAAAGGATGAATCAAACCATTATGAGCCAAGGCAAATTCAAGATTAAGGGTTTAGATAATACATTTCTGAATACTTTCATAGTCAAAAGGAAAATGTGATTTGGTTACATATCTTTTTAAAAAATCCTTCATTTCTTATTTATACTCAAGATTTTTGGAGACATACTGCCATTCATCAATAGATGGCTAATGTTATTTATGTAAAAGTATTTCATGTTAAAGAGTTATAATAAATGGAAAAAGGGTTACTAAATATGAAGAAAAATGCTTTTCAAAAATGTAAACCCAAAAAAATAAAAACAAAAATATAAACCCATAATGTAAACCCATCTATACCATTACAATTTTTCAGCAACAACATTTCTTTTTTAGTAACATTTCTACAAATGTGTAAGAAATTTGCTCTCGGTTATCTGCAAAAAGAATTGTTTCTGGTAAAGGAACAATTTCATCAAAATAATCTCCACTGTGCAATCAGATTATTTTGAAGAGCTGAAGAAATAAATATTCTGATGCCTAATTGTAGTTAGCAAGTAGTGTGCTGTCTACAGAAAAGTAGAAAGCCAGTGGCACCTATCCTAGCCTTTACCCACAACTACAGCTTGGATACATTCGAAGCAGTGTTACTTTGCTTGCCTCTTGGGTAAATTTCTGATTGTTTTTGAAAGTGAAAAACAGATGAGAGAAATTGGTATTAGTCCATAGTATACACATGGGGGAATAAAAGGAAAAATTTGTTAAAAAGTTTTGCTTTTATTTCTCCCTCTTTACTTACAAGGCAAAGAACATAGATATATTCATTACAGAAAACAGCTGTTGAAAGATTAGAGAAATGACTTATTGAACAGGACTATTCATTATATTTTTACAAAGTACTTTCTGGTGAGCCTTTACCAGAGACAGGGAAGCAGTTTTTAAAAGCAATTTACATCATTTTGTACAGTTATTTAAAATAATAGAATTTTTATTATTGCTTTAAAAATTTGGCTATGCCTTTAGTTTTTCATAATTGAGTAACTCCCTACCCATGAAAGAGAAAATTCAAAGGTATGTCTCTAAAACATCCAAGGTAAGTAAATTTGTAATGGCTGTAATTATTTTGTTTTCTGTCATCAAGAATAAACAGATAATTTCATATTTGCATTTCTAAAAATACATTAATGTATCAGTTGAGGCCAGACACAGTGGCTCATGCCTGTAATCCTAGCACTCTGGGAGGCTGGGATGGGAGGATTGCTTGAGCTCGGGAGTTGAAGACCAGCCTGAGCAAGAGCAAGACACTGTCTCTACTAAAAATAGAATTAGCCAAGTATCTTGGCACATGCCTGTAGTCCTAGCTATTCGAGAGGCTGAAGCAAAAGAATTGCTTGACCAGGAGTTTGAGGTTGCAGTGAGCTATGATGATGTCACTGCACTCTTACCCAGGGCAAGAGAGCAAGAGTCTGTCTTAAAAAATAATAACAAAATAAAATAAAAATAAAAAGATCAGTTGACTCAAATATTTTTTACACTGGGTATCTGAATATATGTAGTCTTCTGATGATGGACTTTAGATAGACAAGCAAAAATTATGAAACACTTATCATTCTAGTGAGATAGAGTTGTCTAACAGTAGAATCAGCAGTTATTTTCCAAAGAGCATTAAGACATATTATATATTTATTAGGCTGCTAATACAGTCTATTTGCAGAAAGGCTCATTAATTTCTTGGAATAACCAAAGAGGGCCTTTTCAAGTGTGGGAAAAATGTTAGATTCATTCAAAACCAACTTACCTGCCAGAAAAACCCTTAAAGAGAGCTTTTAGTATTGAAGATGCTGAATTACCTCTCACTTGAGCTAAGCAAAACAAAACAATGAATCCATTATAAGGTACTTGTGAGACTTAGTCTTTTGAGATGACTCCCAACTACATCCCCCTTTTCCTTTCTCTATTTCTTTCAAATTTTCCTAATTATTTGGGCCACACATCTCATCAACTTTCTCATTCAAGAAACATTTTTTTAGTATTTATGTGATAGTCACTAAAAGTTGAGAATGCAAAGTAGAATAAAACCTATCTGGTCATTATTCTCAAAGAGTTCTCAATATGGTGATGGCACTAGAGACATAAATAAATTATAATTTAATGTAATAAATTTCTCAAAGAAGTTATAAACAAAGTATCACAGGAGTAAATAAAAGATTAGTGGAAGAGTCTGGAAAAGGAAAAGAGGGACACTTACGTTGGACCTTGAAGGATGAGTTCGCTGGGTGAAATAAAGGGGAATACAAAGGGCCTTTTACCTCCAGCTTCTTTCTTCCCCACTAATTCTCTCACAGTCACCATCCTTTTATTTCACACTCCCACTTCCCCAGTACAGGCTAAGTATCCCTTGCCCAAAATGCTTTGGATCAGAAGTGTTTTAGATTTTGGAATGCTTGTATATAAATAATGTTTTCTTGGAGATGAAATCCAAGTCTAAACGTGAAATTCATTTATGTTTCATATATACCTCACACACATAGCCTGATGATAATTTTATATAATACTTTAAATAATTTTGTGCATGAAACAAAGTTTTGACTGTGTTTTGACTATAGCTCACCACCTGAGGTCAGGGGTGGAATTTTCCACTTGTGGTGTCAAGTTAGCACTCAAAAAATTTCGGATTTTGGATTTTTGGATTAGGAGGTCCTCAACCTATACAATCCCTCAAAACTCCTTATGAAGTACTTAGTCTTTCAGTTTCTGACCTATCCTACACCATAGATGAATCTTCTTGAATAAATTATCTCTGATCCCATTACTACTAAGGTAAAAAACCTTAGGGCATCCTACTGACTCCTGAATTCTATAAAGTCCTGAATTCTTTAATCAAGGACTCTATAATATGGCCATATACTACTTTTCCAGACTTTTCTTCCACTACTATTTTACTTGTGGTAGCTATCCTTTTAAAATTATTATTTACTTATTCATTATTTTCTTAATATACCCCATGCATTACTGTGTTTCTTTATCTAAACAATGCTGTCCATTTAACTTGTGGCAATGATATTACTATTGAGCATCTGGAATGTGGCTAGTACAACTAAGGGACTGAATTTTAAATTTTATTTAATTTTAACTAATTTAAAAAGAAGTAGTCACATGTGCTAGTGATTCCCATATTTATAGCACAGGTCTAAAATGTTCATTCTACCTATAAAAATTTTTACTATCCTTTAAAGCCATTTTATTTCTTTTCTTTTCTTTTTTTTAAGAGACAAGGTCTCATTATGTTATCCAGTCTGGAGTGCTGTGGCTATTCACAGGCACGATCATTGCATACTACAGCCTCAGAACTCCTAGACACAAGCAATCCTCCTGCCTCAGTCTCCTGAGTAGCTGGGACTACAGGCACTTGCCACTATGCCCACTTTAAGGCCATTTTAACTATCACCTCATTATAAAGCCATTATTGATTCCATCAATTAGAGATATCTCCCCCTTTTACATTTTTCATTTACTTGCTATATTCTGATTTGGGTATATATATTTGGGTACTTCTTTTTTCTCACTCTTCCTTCTGTACCCAAATATATTTATCTCCCTCTACCCAACAGTATGTAGCTTTCTAAGAACAGGGTTCGTGTCTTCCTCACTGGTATGCCTCCTATAATTCCTGGAAGATAACCTTGTACATAAAGGGGTACCTAGTAATTAATAGATTTTGAAAAACTAATAGATAAACTGGAACCAGTTCTTACTTGGAATAAAGGGACTTGGGTTTATTCTGCTTAGTTCAAGTTGGAGCAGATGATCCTAATAATTTAACAGTCTTAGATGGATCACCAAACTGGGCATTATTTTAGATAAGCCCTATGCAGAAGAACTCATTAAAAAAAAGTTTACCAGGAGTATCCCCAAAACATTCTGATAACATCTTAATCTAATTGTTACCTTACTTCCATGAATAGACGGTACATAAACAACAAGATGAGACAAAGATGGATAGTCTTGAAGTCTTAACATCAGAAACTGAAAAAAAGACAAAGATAAAAAGCTACTTTTATTTCTTAGAATACAAAGCACTTAATGCAGGTTAAAAGAAGAATAAACTACAAACACATTTCTTATTTAATTAGTTATTTAAAAAAGCAGATTTCAAATTTATGTTCTGTACTTCATAAAATGCTCATGTTTACATTTCCAGGTCAATAATCCTGCTGAAAGTCAAATTCCTAATAATTATGTTAAATATGGACTGCCAAAAATATTCCTTGAAATATCGCTTTATGTAAAATGTCATTTAAACATTAAATTTAATTATTTTATATAATTATTTCCAGATTTGATGTCTTTCTTTTTATAATTTGGCTATTTGCTACATATAGCACTACAGTGTTATTTCCACATTTATTTTGACAGTATATAACAAAGAGCATCCAATAGCTGATAAATGAATGGATGCTAAATATGATGAAAGAGTTGAAATTTAATCTCACATGGTTCTGATTTAGCCCAAGTAGTGAAGAGTTGCTGGCTAATGAGATATATTAACATCATCCCCTGGGATTTATTTAGTAAATGAAAAAGACACACTACAGCTAAATAATGCACCTTACCAAGTGAACAACTATTCTTCCTCAAAATGAAGACTAGATCCTATAGTTCATATTTTGAGGAAGGAATTGGTAGAAGACTGGTCAATTTAATGAAAAGCCAACCCAAAAAATCAGTTTTTAATTCAGTTTTGTTCTAGAAATAGATGTGGGGTGGGAGGAGTTATATGTTGTAAAAATATGCTTGCATTAAGAACTTTCTATGGACATTAGCTTTCCCCAATCATCGTTGGAAGCAAGTAAGACAGAGGTGCTGAAGTGAAAAAACCATTAATGAGTGGTCCTTTAACAATCTGACCAGATTCATGTGGAAATGGTAGGAGTGCTTATTAAAGATAAACTCCTGGGTTCGCCCCAACTTAGCAAAGTCTCTGCAACAGACTCTTATGTTCTAATGTAAACTAAAGGGCCACATAAGCCACAACTACAAGCAGCTGATACCAACCAGACAAATGGTAGATAGTATGAAAGATAAATTAATTAGGAAGAACTTGGATACTCTGTGTAGTTATCAACTTTAATAACTTCTCAATATTTATTCTCAACAATGCCAAAGTGTTGAATATATATATGCTATGATGAAGGGTTCCATCTATTTATTAATAGTTCAGTCAGTAGAAATGTCTAAAAGCAATGAAATTCTCATTTGACATTACTTTTCTTGAGATGATACTAACATGAATAAAACCTATAAAAGTTTTCCCCTTTAAGCATCCCTTCAATTTCATAGTAAAATAAGTTTATGTGTTGTTTATATAAATGGCTAACACACATTATATAAAATTTTCATTTTCATTATAATGAAAAAGTATATTTATATTTAATAATTACAAACCTCTTAAACTGAGAACACCTAAGATTGCAGAATGTGATAATCCTTGTTTTTTAACCTCTCTTTCAGCATTCATCATAAAAAGCAAGCAGCTTAAATAGCTTATTCTCCTGCTATTTTAGCCAGCTGTTTCATATACTTGGAACAAACAACATAGGAACCTAGAGCTTGATGAGGACATTGTTTAATCTTTGGAGATTAAAAAAAATAAGGATTTTATACCTTTTAAAACATGGGAGCAAAGTACATTTTATCAGATTTCTAACTATTTACTTCTTCCAAACTCTTAAATTATAGGCTGGAAAGAATATCCAAATTATTATACAAATTCAAGGAAACGTTTAGTATACCTTATGAATTACTGGTCAGTAAGCATATTCTAATACTTTTGTTATTTGTTTTACTTAGAATGGAACCAATGCGAGACCTTAAAATTATTCACGAGCCAACTTACTTTACTATGATATTTGTTTGATAAATATAAAGCTACATGAATGAATGTGCACAATATAAGACTGACCAAGGTAACAGGAAAAAAATTGCAACCATTCCAAAGTCAAGTTAAGTGACCTGCAATTACTCCGTCTGTCACCATTTCTGACTCTGTCAGGCTAAGTTTCTCTCTGTTAGTTTAGTATAGAGTTGACAATATGTACAAATAAATACAAATATTCATGAGCAAAATTAACTTAATTAGAGTTAATTGAGAGATGACTGGGACTGACCAGATGATTTCACTTTCAAGTCAATGAGTCTAGGATTCGTTATAAAAATATATTTTTTAAAGTATAGATTTACTTGAAGACTAAAAACTATCAACCCTGGCATAAGATTACTAGATATAATAAATATAATTTGGAAATTAGAACAGATATTTTCATCAAATTTTAGAATTATTTTGCTTTTCAACAATAGATTTTGAGACTACACAAAATAGCCTTCTATAAATGACTTGCTGATCTACTGAAGTTGTGTAAGCAAATCACTAACAATTATTAAATAAATCCCTGCTGTGATTTATCTCCCCAAAAGTACTAGATAAAGTTGTTATTCAAATGCTTGACCACAAAGTGATGTTGAAGTTCATATGTAAAATTACTTCATGTCTCTTTGAGGTGCCCACTTCCCAACTGCAGGCTCTTCCACTCCAAATGAATTTTCAGTATACTATTCACCTTATATTTTAAGACAGACCATTAGAACATATCCTCAAACTTAACTTTAAAAATTCATCCAGCTTTTTTGGTATGATGCTGTAACATCATACCAGATTTAGAGGATTATTAATTTATAGTTTTTAATCTCTGAGAGTAAAAAAACCCCACTAATTGCATGTTATTCCTTATCAAATGTATACTTAGAGAAACTACTTCTAAAATGTAGGTTAGCAAATCTCAAGTTTATTTAACACCTTATTAAATTAATAAAAGAGCATATTCTATAATGTCTATAGGCTCAAGTATTTTTTCACCTGAGTATTAAAATTCTAAAGCCATAATTTACCTTAATTGTTGGCAGCAGTTCAGCTCTCCATGATAAATCAACCCCTTGCCGGCTTTGAAATAAATATGAAAATATAATTAAAGGACAAATATATTGAAGCATTATAAATTATAAATAAGCTTCAGGGGAAAAAGAAGCCATTAACCATCTACAGACCAAGTAGAGAGAGTTACAAATGAACCAAAGTCTAATAAATCTAATCCTAAACACTCTGTCCACACAGTTCCCTTGGCAACAAAAAAATTTTCCTACTTTCAATGTTTGTAAAAATTACTAGTATATTCCTTTTCTTTCCATTTCATTCTAAATGCAATACTATAATTTAATATACAATAGCATCAAAATTAGTATAAGAATGCATGAAGCTATTCTAGAAGTGTGATTTCTTAGTATTGTCTATTTTAGAAAAATGAACAATGGAAAGCCGTGAGTTCAAAGGACTTACCACATAGAAGTGCTGTTTATACAGCCAAAAATCCAACTATTTGTATCCTGTTTATTAATAACAAAACACATTAAATGTAGAAAATAATCATATAAAACAAGCATCATCAACACTTTATTGTTAAGAGATAGGATGAGTAGCAGCAAGGGAAACATAAAATAGCACCTTATTGAGAAACATATCCAAGATGGTCTCAAAAGTCAAATAAATCAAGGACAGACCAAAAAAAAAAAGTCTAATGTCAACATAGACAGGTAAGAAGTTAACCCAGAGCAGCAGTATGAGAAAGAGTGACCTGATGGGTATCTTTCTACAGCATATTGCCCAATCATTTCTAGTTGTTGAACCAAAACTTTCAAAGAGTTCAGTAATGTTCATACTTTAATTAAATGGTTACACAGTAAGTAACCTATATTTGAACAAATATAATAATGAACAACCAGAAGTAGACTTTTATACAAATAAAATACAGTGCCAAGCAATTAACAATAACAACCTATGTACAGCTTTTTACTTTATCACTTGAGGTCCCATTTCATTGCCAGCAAATAACTTCTATACAACCAAGAATGTTTTTGAGCTGAAGCATAATTCCAAGGGCTCAAACTAAAGCTAGTTATTATTAATACTTTATTGCACAGGATAGGAATGCTACGGAGATGACTGTTATTTTAACAACAATCTGTATTCAGTCTTAGTCATTTAAGAGCAGTGTAACCTAAGATCTGCACTCCAACTTTTAAGGAAGTAAGAATAATGTTCCAAGATATGATACAACTACTGAAATCCTACCAGGACATAAGACAATGAGAAGCAGTGCTCAGTCAGCTATATACATTTGTCCTTAGAATTACAGGTAGGACAATGAGGAAATCAATCCTTTTATTCAACTAATTTTTACGAAGTCCATTCTAGGGCCAAGGAATTATATGGCAAGCCCTCAGGCAAAATAATTAGGTACACATAGTCCCGGCTCTCATTTAGCTTACATAAAATTGTAAAAAATTTGTCAAGAATATAAAAAAGGAAGTTGATAGAAAATAAACAAAAAACAATATGATATTTCCCTGCAGGCAAAATACTTGTATGTTCTGTATTGGTTACCTATGCTTCCCACAATGTGACATTATAAACAAAGCAAGACAACAAAACAGATCTGCATAGCCCAGACAAAGAAAAGCTAGCAGCCTCTAAAGATCCAACCCACTGCTGTAATGGGTTTTTATAGCTACTAATGGGACCTATCCTCAAAGGTAGCCCTCATTATGAAAACTGCCAATATGCCACACTACTTACTTCAGTATATAGGGAATTCTGACTCAGTCATCAATGGACTTGAAGAGATAATATATTACTCAAGCCCACCATAAAATTCCATGCTGATATAACCTATCTGTCAAAAGAACAATTCCAACTTATCTAGAAAACACTCCTAACTCAACTAATTACAAGAATTATATCTAAAGCCTTAGAAGAGGAATTGTGAACTAACTCCTAAACTATATCAGAAAAAAATGCTACTGATCAAAAATGTATAGTTGTCAAAAAATTCTACTTAGAGTAAAAAGTAATGCCTTTAACAGCTACTAAAATCATTAGGTAAAAGACGTATGAATTTCATAATGAATGTATCATGCTGATACTACTAAGCCCACTGATGCCTGTATGTCACTAAAAGTGGTAAAACCAGATATTATGTACCTCCTGATATGATGAAATAGGAGATATACAAATCTACTTATAAAATGTTATTACCACAAAAAATTAATCTAAATCTAATCAAGATTCTAGCTCTAACTACCAGTTTACAGAAAACAGAGGGGACAGAAATATATATTAAAAGATACCACAAGAATACAATCAGCTAAACCCAGAATGTGGGAAATTCTGTAGAGTATATAATGTACTTTTTTGAATAATAGTGTCATGGGGGTGGGGGAAGGGAGGAGGTTATTATAAAAGAGACTTTTGATCCATGAACCAGAGGCAATGCGTATACTTTGCTTGGGTCCTGATTCAAATAAACTTAAAATTTAAGTGAACTAGGGAAAACTAAACACAGACTGGGTTATTAAGGAATTAGTATTAATTTGGTTAGATGAAATAATAGTATTATGGTAACATGTAAAATCCTTATCTGATAGAAAAACATTGAGGTATCTATAAATGAAATGATAAGATGCCTGGAATTTTCTTTAAAGTCAAAAAGGTAGAAACAGCCAGAACAGTGGCTCATGCCTGTAATCCCAGCACTTTTGGGAGGCCCAGGCAGGAAGATCATTTGAGGCCAGGAGTTTGAGACCAACCTGGGCAATATAGCGAGACCCAGTCTCTACAGAAAAATTGTTTTTAATTAGCTGGGCATGGTGGGGCACACCTATAATTCCAGCTACTCAGGAGGCTGAGGCAGAAGGATCATTTGAGCCCATAAGTCCAAGGTTGTAGTGAGCTATGACTGCATCACTGCACTCCACCCTTGGCAGCAGAGTAAGACCCTATTTCTATTTAAAAAAAAAAAGAGGGAAGGAATAAATGAAGAATGACAGAATGCTGATAATTGTTAAAGACGTGTGTTGGTTACAAAAGAATTCATTGTTTTATTTTCTCTCTGCTTTTATATATGCTTGAAAACTTCTGTAATAAAAATTGAAATGATTTTTAAAAATTCACGACTTTATGCTAGTTAATATCCATGTACGTTAAATGCAGAAAAAGGATCTTCCAAGCAGCCAGATAGATAATTTACTCTTAGCAGGCATTTTTCTCCATATAATACTGATATTCTGATTTGAAATTTAGTATTGAGTGTAGATATTCTAAACCATTACTCTCAAGGCCAGATTCTCCCAGGATAAAGTGCCCATCAAGATTTTAGACTAAGAGATGCTAGTCTATATGAAAGATGCAAAACTTTGGAAATTCCTCTAAAATGTTATATTCATTAGCACCTAGGCCACATTGTCTGCCTATCATCTTTTAAAAAGACTTTACTATATATAACATGCCAGCCACCAAAGTATACCTTTCACCAAAGTGATATACTAGATCTTGGTTCTAAAAAAACAAAAGTCACCCAACAAAAAGCAGAAGTAGGAATTTAAATTATAAAAGATGCAAACATAAAGTGAAGACTCTTGAGACATGCCAAAAAAATTCAGAATGTAGGAAAAAGAACCTAAATTGGGAAAAATTTCTCAAAGTAAGAAATGTTGATAATTCATGAAAGTATTACTTAACCACTCACTCCTACTATTATACCAAAAGCATACTACAGCACTTTTTATTTAATAATGCCTAATATAGTAGGTTCTTATTAAAAGAAACACAAAATCATTACTCTGATACAATAAGTCTAGATAACATTGTAACAGTTACTTTACTATCTTAAAGAATATTTTTATAAATATTCTCTAAGTTTTAGTATGGAAGCCAATGGAAAAATAAGACTCACTTTCATGCTTAAATAAACCTATTCTTTTTTTTTTTTTGAGATAGAGTCTCACTTTGTTGCCCGGGCTAGAGTGAGTGCCATGGCATCAGGCTAGCTCACAGCAACCTCAAACTCCTGGGCTCAAGCGATCCTCTTGCTTCAGCCTCCCGAGTGGCTGGGACTACAGGCATGCGCCACCATGCCCGGCTAATTTTTTTCTATATGTATTAGTTGGCCAATTAATTTCTTTCTATTTATAGTAGAGACGGGGTCTCGCTCAGGCTGGTTTCGAACTCCTGACCTCGAGCAATCCGCCCACCTCGGCCTCCCAGAGTGCTAGGATTACAGGCGTGAGCCACCGCGCCCAGCTAAACCTATTCTTTATAGTACTAGAATTTTAGAATTAAAAGGGTTTTATATCCATTTCCTTCATCCTGAACATAGTAAAAATAAAGCAGAAAAACAGGGTGGATTCTAAACTAGAATCAAAGGTATAATTTAATAGCATGTTATCAGTTATATAAAATTTTTGATTAATATTTTTCAATCAAAACACTATTCCAAATATTTTTCAACTACTTAGATTTAATAATAATAGTTCATAACTCAGTCTACTATTAGATATTAGAATTTGAAAAATAAACAATAGTTAGCCTTTAGGTTTACATAAAATGTACCAATTATCTTACCAGCATAGTGCTCTGACAATAGACATGAGTGTGGATTTTTCTATGATTTGCAAGAGGAAATGTAAAATATATCTTATCAGATTCCTAAAAAAAGAAAAAGATATTCAATATAGCTATGATAAGAGCAGATAATTTCATCATTCAAAAATCTACATAAAACAAATGAGTAATTATTCTATCATTCTTGCCGTTGTCGAGAACCAATACTCTATGAGGGGGAGGAAGAAGACACAGAGGTTAAGATAGAGAGATTAGGTATAAACTTAGCAGCCCTGAATTTGTTCTGGATTTGTATGATGCTGGGGTTTTTTAATTGTGTTTTTGGCCTTTTAGTTAAGATAAAATACATTTCTTAGCTATAGCCTGAAAAGGCCTACAAATCCCAACCTAGCAGCCATAAACATTTCTAATGTCAGATTATGGTTTTAAAATGCCATTTCTCAAATTAAAGGAATAGTTCCTTAGAGAAATAGCTGATTCAAAGTCTGGGGCAGGAAATGTACAAAATGACATGAAGTATCTTGTCATACTGTGAATAAGACAGTGAGTGAGTAAACCACTAAAGGCAACTAAAAAGCTGTATCAATAAGATTCAGGAGCCAAACTTTAAAAGTGTTTCACTAGTCAAACATAGAACAATTTTAGTATCAATGGACTGAAACTCAAATATATTTAAGTCCATGAGTTCATAATAATACTGGGAAGAAACTTCTAATGGTCACTAATGGAGGATGCTTGTGAATTGACTCACTATTCTGATAATCAGTAGATATAAGATTAAAGATCCAAGCAATTATCATTTTTTTCCTTTATGATTTGATCCACTTTTAACAAATTTAGTAGATGAAACTTTTCTATATAGTATTCCAGCTAATAAATGAAGAAGGAATAGTAAAATTAAAGTCTCATCATTTTTGCATCCTCCTAAATGAACTAATGACTCCATGCATTCTTTATCAACAGCTGCTAACAACACCAAAAAAAGTCTAGTAAAAACAAAAACAAAACAAAAATCTGAATCTGGATAAGCATCTAGATCCAACTACTAAATCATAGGGAAAGAATATGTAAAGGAGTATGTTGAATGACTATAGGAATAAAGTCAGCAAAATCATGACTTTTTTTCAATAACAAATTTCAAGGGAAAAAAGGGGTAGAAAAAGTATTCTAGATTAAAGAGGAACAACAGACGTATCAATCAATAACAATTTGTAGGCCTTGTTTGGATCCTGATTTAAACAAATTGAAAAACAAAACAGAAAAAAGATATATTTCTGATAAAACTGTAAAACTGAATACTGACTAAATATTTATTATTAAAGAGTTATTAAATTATGGGAAACTTGTATAGTTACCTTTTGTTAAAGTCTTTAATTTTTAAAAATAAATACCAAAATGTTTCTTAAAACAGTAAAAGAAATACATTGATGGAATACTTACATTATAAGCCACATAGGTCCATTTGGATACTTTTACTGGAACCCACATAGATGTTGCTTAAGGTAAAGGAAATCAATTTATTTGGCCTGTTTTGTTTTTATATTAAATCATTTCTTTCTTTTTAACATATTCTGGTGAAATACTTCTCAATTCAAATAAAGACATGGTTACCTGAACACTGGCTGTGTGAAAACAGAAAATCTAGTAGCATGTTTTTATATGCTCATTACCACAGGCATTCATATCAAGTAAAGCATTATAAATCTATTTAGTGTCTTTAATTCTAGAAATTATCAACAGAAGGAAATAAATATTTCATTTCCCAAACAAGACATATAATTAAGTAGAGTTTAAGAGGTATAATTTGCTTTATTTAAAAGCAAAATCTGCCAGCAAAAGATATGCTGGTAACCAAAAATAAGAAAAGAATAAACTGATAATTGAGAAAATGAAAGGACTCAAGAATGATACAGCACTTACTTTATGTGACTTTCAGGAGAATAGAGATATTTAACTAAAAATTTTCTATTTCTCATGTTATTTTCAGGACAAAATTTTTTTTTTTTTGAGACAGAATCTCACTTTATTGCCCAGGCTAGAGTGCCGTGGCGTCAGCCTAGCTCACAGCAACCTCAAACTCCTGGGCTCAAGCAATCCTACTGCCTCAGCCTCCCAAGTAGCTGGGACTACAGGCATGCGCCACCATGCCCGGCTAATTTTTTTCTATATATATTAGTTGGCCAATTAATTTCTTTCCGTTTATAGTAGAGATGGGGTTTCGCTCTTGCTCAGGCTGGTCTCGAACTCCTGAGCTCAAATGATCCGCCCACCTCAGCCTCCTAGAGAGCTAGGATTACAGGCGTGAGCCACCGCGCCGGCCTCAGGACAAAATTTTTATCATTAACATCTCGCAAGTTGCTTTTCTGCTTTGTTAACTTACTAACCAAGAATTACATCAGCACCAGCACCACCACAGGGAAATAATTAATATATAACAGGATCACTATACTTCGAGGTATCATAGTTTTCAGTTTGTCTGCTAATAAAAATTTAGCTAAAAAGAATAGTGAAAATTCCACATAAAATGTGTTATTACCACCAACCTGTTAAGTCAGAAATTATGGCTGGGTTTTCCTCAAAATGTTTTGCAGGATGTCTTATAAAGTGGTGATTCAAAACTGACAATTTCTTCTTGGAATTTTGAGTTATCTAGAAAGAACATTGATATATTCTATATTATTTTATATCTACTGTAATACTTCAATGAAATATTGTTTCAAGTAATAATGATAAGAGTCAACATTTCTTTACTCAGCAGGGCACTGTTCTAAGCGCTGAACATGTTAACTTATTTAATAATCACAAGAACTCTAAGAGATAATAACTGTTTTATCTGCATTTTAAATATGAAGAAACTAACGCACAGAGAAACTAAGGAACTTGCCCAAAGTCACAAAACATAGTTCTGTATATATGGTGCAATTAGAGTGGAGGACAGTGGAACTTTCATATTCTTTGATGCAAATGAATCTCTACACTTCAATTAAGTTGGTCTCATAGTACATTAGTTTGAATTTTTTAATTAGCCTCATCTGTTTGTAATCAATCAAAAGCCATAAGTCCATCTACCAAAACTTACTCACTTTCTAGGCAACCCGTATATTCTAGTTTTTTGCCCAATTTTTTAGGATTATCCCTATCTAAGGTACTCCTGTTCTTCACTGATTAGAATAAGGTTTTTCCTAAATCTACCAAATGTCAGTTCAAGTAAAACCTGGTCTTGCAATTTTAATTGATTCTATTACTATATCTAGTTGCATTCTCTCACATAGACTTAAAATTTTTGCCACAGTTAAGCCTCACAGTTAAAACAATGTTAATAAACCAAAAAATGTTTGTGTTCTGTGACCAACTCACAATGTCACCTCCATAAAGCTTATTTACTTCAATACATATGCTAACTTAATATGGAATCTTGTGGCTTAAAGAGTGGTAAAACACAAAATGATTTAGATCTTCAAGAGAGAGTTAAGTATCTATGATTCTAATAGTGGTTATGAAAGCTTTCTGAAGAGTTAAAGAAAAAATATAGACACTTCTCCCTACCCATCAAGAGAGTACCCTACAGGGGAAAGGTTCTTTCCCTAATAAGAGAAGTATTATCTAGAGACCTATTAAGAAAGAGGCCACCCTTACTTGTCTCTCAAAGAACTGGAGTGTTCAGGGGAAAGACTCCAAAAATACCTGCAATACTTTGGCATAATGAAAAAAGATTACCTAAAATATAAGGAATTTTTTTTCATCCAAAAGGAGAACCCAGATCCATGATTCTGAAACCTATTTCCATGGAACAAGATGATCTGAGGTGAAAAGCTAAGATAAGTAATGGCAATTTATTCCCAACTCACAAAAAAGAAAATTTAAAGTTAATGGATTGAACTCCTAGCAGATAAGAAAGAGACGAAAGAATAATGTGATATTCTGTAAAGGATACTATGATTTCCATATGCTATGCTAACTGAACTTGGAAAAGCACTAGTTTGAAGAATATACTATGAAATCTCATTATAGAGAAGGCTCAACTTATAGAAGTACATAATTTAAGTTCTAGTGGTTTGATATACTCAATAAATGGACATGTTCTAATCTTCTCAAAAAGCTAAAGATATGTTTTTAAAAACATGGCTCAAAAATGTCTAATGAACTTGGGAGGCTGAGATGGGAGGATCACTTGAGACCAGAAATTTGAGTCCAGCCTGGGCAGCATAGCAAGAGCCTACCTCTTTAAAAAAATGTCCACTAAGATATATATAATGATGTTTATAATATATTACTAGGGAAAAAATAGCTTGTAAGAAGTATTTTCCTTAAGTTAAAAAAAAAGTTAGAAGGATATATATCAAACTTTACATAGGGACGGGAAAAACAGGGGGAAAATTTAAAGTCCTTTCACTTTTTTATTCTCATTACATTTTATGAACCAAAAATATATTTCCAATTTGGAACTAATTAAAATGATAGAAGGTATTGGCTTCTATTTTATTTTCATCAAAATAAAAAGAAAGGCAATAAATTCAAAATTTCTGTAACAAATGCAAAATTACTTTATTGAAACAATTTTTAGTTTAAAAATACATACTTGTTTAGTATCAGCATCAATAAGATCAAAGAATGCTCGAACTGTAGTCAACTGCAATTGTTTACACCTAAAAAACAAAGTGTTACAAATGAAACTTGTTTTAAAAACATGCTTTTGATCCAAACACGAACGATTCTACTATTTAATGGAATACCTGAATTTCTTTTAATGCTGTAAACTCAAAAAGTATTTAACAAATCATTCTTATTAAACATATACCTTAAAGCTGAAACCTATAAAAATAAGTCAAATTAAATCTTCCTATGTTTTGACAGAACTGTCAGGGTCCTTCTGTCTTCTCCAAATCTCCTCACCTACCCTAGCTACAGACACACATCTATCTCATCTTGATATGCCTGAACTCTTGTGGTTCTTGCACACACTACTGTTTGTACTGTTAGAGAAAGGTTAAAAGAAATCTTTAAGCCAAAACATATAGAGATAAATACTAGGATCTGCCTATTTCTTGACCCATATTCTTATTTTTAAATTTATATTAAGGATAAATCTAATGCCTACTTGGTTTCCCAGGTGCTGCTCCCTAGAATAGGCACTACTACATTAGGTAGTATGGTCATTGTCCAGGAGCTCAAAAAGTCCTACCACAGGTGCATTTGATTTTGCCCAACTAGGACAAACTCTAAAACTCTGGTATTTGACATTAGCTTCATTTGAGACTGATGCTACAGGTTCTTCAGGAGATAATTTTATAAGTTGTCAAAGAAACCTTGTTCAAGCCAAGACAAGAAAAAAGGTTAGAGTTCTAAGCTCTTAAGTTAATCTTTCTTACATAGCGTTATTTATTTGTTTATGAATAAAGTTCTAAGAAAGCTAACAAACCAATCATTGCATTGATGTGAAAAAAGACCACAACAAATCACTAAAATGTTAGACATGTATTAACTTACCACACAATGGAGAGGTGATCTGTTGAAACCCAGGTCTTAGGCACTGCTGAACTCTAAAAGCAAAAAAAAATTCAAACTTGAGAAAAGCACATTTGTTATTCTCCAAAAGGTTTAAAATTCTTATAAGCTAACATTCAGAAACACATTAGTTTCACTCTATTATGATATGTAGACATTTTAAAATGATACATTTTTATAAAAGGTGATCCAAATATATTAAGATGTTTCCTCCATAAAATAACATAATTCTCTCTAAATGTCATTACTGGTTAGTCAAGCTTAAATTATCCTTTAAAAATTATTAAAGCATCCACAGACTCTTTAATGAAGTTTAATATCTAACTTTTTAATTACTCTTATGAGAGGCTGAGTTTAAGATTCTTTAAATTAATCATAGTTTATGTATAAGTTAAAATAGATATTTTGGTAATTTTATTTTGACTAAATTACCACTTGATAGATTATAAGATGTTACTTCTTCATCAGTGGTGTGTCTGAGAAATATGTAGGCCTAGGGAGATTTTTCAAAATAAATATGCCTGATCACAATTCCAAAACTACCAAATCAGACTTTTACAAATGTGGTCCAGGCTTACTATTTTGAAAAGAATCCCTACATGATTAGGATGTATAGTACTGGTTAGAGACATAAGAGCAAAAGGCTCCTAAAAACTATAGCTATTTGCAGAAGGCTTCCTAACAATGGCACAGCACCCTTCACAATTAGAGATTCCTTTTCACACCAGGTAATGATCTCTCTGTGAATTGTATCTTACACATAATAGGGGCTCATTAAGTAAACCTTATTTTATTTTTCACAGCCTCTCTATCTGCACCATCAAAGACACAATAAGCTGCTATTACCAGAACTGCCAAAACAAAAAGGAGACTAACAGCACAGATGCAAGAAAATTTAGAAGCCTAAACTGCCTCTTTCATAAATGAACTGAAAAAAAAAAAATAGGTATACATAAAATTTAAGGAGTCATTGTTACCTTTGTGCTCTGTAAATAATAATATGTCTTTGGGTTCCAGGTTCTGAAGTGGGAAGAATCTATAACTTATTTAGTGAATTTATAAGCACTTGACATATTAAGAAATTACTGCTGACAGATTACTAAAATTTCCCCTCCCCTGCATCCCGGACTGCCAGTGGGCTCACCAGCAAGTGGAGGGACCTGCGGACATCAGCCCAGCGACAACCGCTGCCAGTGAGCGGTAAGCCAGTAGCGGATGCAGCACCAGGCTCCCAAATCCCTCGGGGCACCTCCGTGTGCACAGACCCGAGCCGCGCGGCAGACGCCATATTGCCTCCTCCTCCCCGCCCCCGACCCTACCCGCGGCTACCCAGAGAGACAGACAGACAATATAGCCACCAGCCGGAGGCACCTCCAGGGAACGGGACCTTCCCTTTTGGGGCCCTACAGCTGACTAAGGGGAACTCAGACTGTGAGCTCTCTGCCCGCCAGCCCTCCCAGGTGCTGCTGGCACGGTGATCCCAGGAGAACCGGGCAGAGCCTGAGGTTGAGAGACATAGACCCAGCTTGGGCTCCCTGTGGGTGAATGGGGACAGGCACGCGTCTCCCTGGTGGGGACAAAGTTTGAACTCTGGGACCCAGAGGTCAGACCTGCAGACCACATCCCGTGCCGAGGCCTCGCATTGCCCGGGGCACAGAAGGGATATACGGGAACAGCCTGCTGAGGTGTGTGTGCCTTCAGGGGCAGATCAGCGTCCTAGAGGGCAACGCTCCCCGCAAAGGGAGGCCGTGGGCCCAGCCCAGGTGGCGTTCCTGCACAGGGAACCTCCCCGCCGGCATCACAGCCAGGGGAGGCCTGGTGGCGTGTGGTCTGGCCTGCTGACAGAGGCCCAGGAATAGCCGCAGAGTTGGGGACGGTGGAAAGAGGCCAGGCCCGCTCCAGACTGCGGGTCTCGGACAGCCCCACCCCCACATGCAGACTTTCTGACTGAGCGGGGCCATTCCAGCCCCTCCCTGTCAGCTTTGCCTGGAAGCAGAGAACAGAACTTTGACCCCTGCTGACGACATTGGTGGTGCCTGAGGGCGGGCTTACCCAACTCAGCTCTGCCCAGACTCTCTCCTAGACCAGCTCTCACTGAAGGGGAGAAAAGGACACACCTGGAAGTCCCAGGGCCCCACCCACCACCTGAGGCACTAGAGTTCTCTCTTCAGGAACAAGAGCTGATAACAGGACACAAAAACAACAGCGTAGCCTGTTCCTCCAAGCAAGCGCCACCTACTGACAGGGAGAGCATCCTGCACAGCCTTTTCACGACACCTACTGACTCATTATACAGGGAGTGGTCGAATCTCACCCACAGACACCACCCTACTGGCTCAGAACCTAAACAAGGCGTGTGAATACCCAAACAAAAACCTAAAGAAAAGAAACAACAACTGATCGACATGGGAAGAAATCAGTGAAGGAACTCAGGAAATATGAAGAACCAATCGGAAAACACACCCCCAAAGAGGAGGCCCAGCCCCCTAGAAATGGACACCAACCAAAATCAGGCAACCAAAATGACAGAAGAGGAATTTCGTATGTGGATCATAAGAACACTCACTGGCCTGCAAGAACAACTCAATAACCAGCACAAAGAAACCACAAAAAGCCTCCAGGAGCTAGGAAAAAAGTTCACTAAAGAAATAGACACAATGAAGAAAAGTTTAACCGAACTCCTGGAAATGAAGAATCAGGTCAGGGAACTACAGAATACAGTGGAAAGTCTCAAGAACAGGGTAGACCAAACAGAAGAAAGAATCTCAGAGATTTAAGATAACACCCTCCAATTAAACAAATCAGTCACAGAAACAGAGCAGAGAAACAAGAGAAAAGAGCAAAGCCTACAAAAGCTGTGGGATTATGTGAAGAAACCTAATGTGAGGGTCATAGGGTTACCAGAAGGGGAAGAAGACAACACTCACGGGTTGGACAAGCTATTTGAAGATATAATAGAGGAAAATTTCCCAGGCCTTGCTAAGAATCTCAATATACAAGTTCAAGAAGCTCAGAGGACCCCTGGGAGATTCAATGCAAATAGGAAGACGTCACGACATGCAGTCATCAGACTGACCAAAATATCAACTAAAGAGGCCCTTCTAAGAGCTATAAGACGAAAGAAGCAAGTAACTAACAAGGGAAAGCCAATTCGAATAACATCAGACTTCTCTAATGAGACTTTACAAGCAAGGAGAGACTGGGGCCCCATTCTCACTCTTCTGAAACAAAACAATGCCCAGCCTAGAATCTTATTCCCTGCAAAACTAAGCTTCATATATGAAGGAGAAATAAAGACATTCTCAGACAA
>VSMD01114247.1:0-67562 GCA_008750895.1 Mirza zaza
GTTGGCCAATTAATTTCTTTCTATTTATAGTAGAGATGGGGTCTCGCTCTTGCTCAGGCTGGTCTCGAACTCCTGAGCTCAAACGATCCGCCCACCTCGGCCCAGAGAGCTAGGATTACAGGCGTGAGCCACCGCGCCCGGCCTCTGAGCCAAATTTGAGGACCATGACCCAGAGCCACTCCCAAGAAGCCTTGAGCAAATGAACTTGCTGTGGCTGGGTTACAGTTTACTTTTATACATTTCAGGGAGATAGGGGTTACAAGTAAAGTCATCAGTCAATACGTAGGAGGCATACATTAGTTTGACCAGAAAAGGTGGGCCATCTCAAAGTCGGGGCTTACAGGTTATATAGGTGGTTTAAAGATTCTTTGGCTTGTAATTGGTTAAAGACATGAAGCTTTGTCTAAAAGCTTGGAATGTTTTAACATAAGGAGCCCTTATCAGAGATAAGCCATTGAATATAGATTTGTTGTGTAAATTTAGGACCTGCAGGTTTGTCTTGCATAGCCTTAGGCCTGTTAATGGGTTACAAATGATGTCCCCAAGAAGGGAGGGAGGTATGTTGAGGCATGCCTGACCTCCTTCTTCCTGGCAGGCAATTTAGTTTTAGGATATTCCTTTGGCCACAAGAGGGTCCATAGCCGGTGAGGGGTGAGCCTTAAAATTTTATTTTAGTTCACATCAGTAAAAATGGATTTAAGAGTATTCTATGAATCTAGGACTCTGCTAGGCACTGGAGGGAATAAAAGTATACTACAAATCTCTTCCTTAGAAAGATTACAATCTAAACAAGGAACAATTGCTCGCTTGACAAATATTTAGTGGATGTTTACTATGCACATGTTTGTAGTTTTTTCCACTGAGGACTTCTTAATTATCTTTTTCCCTATAGACATTGTTCTGAAAGTTCTTATATGCTAAATAAAATTTTCTAGCAATTTATTTTTTATATTTTATTAATAAAAGATAAACATCTTGTCAACTAGATTTTGTTTTTTTGTAGCTCACTGCAACCTCAAACTCCTTGGCTCAAGTGATCCTCCTGACTTAGCCTCCTGAGTAGTTGGGACTACAGGCATGAGCCACGACCCCAGCTAATTTTTCTACTTTTAGTAGGGACACAGTCTTGCTCTTGCTCTGGCTAGTCTGGAACTTCTGAACTTAAGTGATCCTCCTGCCTTGGCCTCCCAGAGTGTTAGGATTACAGACATGAGCCACCGCATCTTGCCCCAACTAGAGTTTTTAAATAACATGAAACAATTTGTATTTATTCATTCTTGTAGATGCAAGGGTGGGAAGATCCAAGTTCCTGACCATGAGTTAGTAGTTTAGTGAGAGAGAAGATAGGCAATTGATTATGTTGTAATATGGCAAGCTCTATAGCAGAGGATGGCACTAGAGAAGAGGGTGCTAATTGTCATAGACAGGGTGAGTCTTCATAAAGAAAGTACTGCCCAAGATAAGTATTGAAAAATGAGAAACTTAGTAGGTTAGGAGCAACATGAAAATGTAGGGAGAGGCCGGGCACAGTGGCTCACACCTGTAATCCTAGCTCTCTGGGAGGCCGAGGCGGGTGGATCGTTAGAGTTCAGGAGTTTGAAACCAGCCTGAGCAAGAGCGAGACCCCGTCTCTATTATAAATAGAAAGAAATTAATTGGCCAACTAATATATAGAGAAAAAATTAACCGAGCATGGCGGTGCATGCCTGTAGTCCCAGCTACTCGGGAGGCTGAGGCAGGAGGATAGCTTGAGCCCAGGAGTTTGAGGTTGCTGTGAGTTAGGCTGACGCCACGGCACTCACTCTAGCCTGGGCAACGAAGTGAGACTCTGTCTCAAAAAAAAAAAAGAAAATGTAGGGAGATGTGAAAAAGCCTATTTCACAGTGCATAAATCAAAGATAAAGTGTGATTTGAGAAATGTGGCTGGAATGAGGTTGCAGAGGAAGAGGAAACCTTGATTATGAAGAACTTTGAATGACTAGATGATAAAGATTTTGAAGAGATGTGATCAAATCTGCATTTGAGAAAGATTACTCCAGTGGCTATGTGGAGGCAAGACTATAGTAGTCCACAGGCTAGGGCAGAAGTTCAGGCTGAGACTGAAGATAGTGATGGTATGTGCCGATAGTCCTAGCTACTTGGGATGACATAGGAAGATGGCTTGAGCCCAGGAGTTTGAGGCTGCAGTGAGCCATGATTGTGCCACTGCACTCCAGCCTGGGCAATAGTGTAAGACTCCATCTTTAAAAATAAAAATAATAACAATAAAATTGATGATATTCTGAACTGAGGCCATGGAGGAGGGATGAAGTTTATAATAGTTATAGCCCCAAAGTAAAGATATTATGTATTTATATGTTATTGGAATAAGCAAACAAACTGCTTATTAACTTAAAGGATATAAGTATGCAAGTGAAGCAGACAATATGGAAACTCTATGCAGCATATCAAAATTCTCTTTTATATCTCCCTGATCATTTTGCTATTCCATGGAGCCAGAGGAGTTGAAGAACCTGGAGAAGCCATTCCAGGTATTCAAAGCACAAGTGATGACTATCAACAAAATAAGACACATCTGAACACATTCGCCTTAGGATTTTTATTCAACTTGAATAAGACTGAACATGTCCATTATTTATTTATATCTGTGGATAACTGCACCTGTAGGTTCATGGTCTGGACACATCTTCCATATGAATATAACTAGGCTTCCTAATACTTGGAAGGAGGTCCTTAGCACCTTGTTGAGTAAAAATAGGTTACAAAACTCCAAGATCCATTGGATAAAATTATATTGACCTTTATGTGTACACAATACACTTTGGAGTATGGAAAAATATTAGAATATTGCTCAATATAATGTTAGTATATATCTCTTGGGGTAGTATTTCTTATAGTTATTTTTTTCTTTACTGAATTGTTTAAATTAACAGTAAGCATTAATATTTTAAATAAAAGTTATTTTAATTTTTTAAAATGAGAGCTCCCTATACTAAGCAAATTTAAAATTAAAACAGAAGAGTTTTACACAAAATACCTTTATCCAGTCTATTTGTAACTGAATTAGAGGATGATAAGATTTTTCACCTTTATCGTAGATTAATTAGTATATAATTATATTCTCTGATTATGCAATCCTTTAGAAATAAAAAAAGGTATTTCAACACTAAGAACAATTCTAACTTCTAACAATTCTAACAACTTCAACACTAAAAACCATTCTACAGGATTTCTGTTTTATTGTCAACATTATCAGAGCTAGTGACTGGAAGCAGTTTGAAAGCTGCTCCTTGAAAGTTAGCTTGCTGGGGAATGCTTCCTTTTAAAGACTGAACAGATGAAGTTGTTTGTGGTAAGTGAACAGCACATGCTTCAATTCACTTCTTAAGATCCCATATTTACAAAGAGTAATTTTTCTTGTTTGGCTTTTTTTTTTTAATAGGTAAAATAGCATCTTAAACTGCATGATATTTTTCTTGGACAAACATTTCTGTCATTTTAATATGGTTAAACTGTATTTAGGCAATGTGGAGGTGGCAACTATAATTTGTCTTCTAGGAACACTCTGTCCTTCCTAGTCACTACTTCTCAACTGTATTTTTAGGCTATCAGATTTTACATTGAGATTATAAGAGCACATTTATCAAACTCTAATGAAAATCTGTCCATAAAAATGTCAGTGTTTTATATTTATTGCTGGATACCAACTATTAGGACAATATTTTTCATTTTTCCAAAAGAAGCATGAGTAGCAGTAGACATTTTTAAAAAATTTGCAACCAATGTGCATAAAAGTTATCTGTATGCTAAAGACGACCAACAATTGGTTCTATAAATATAAGGAGTACAATTAACATAAAGAATTTGGGGGAGGAGGGTCAAAAAGCTTTTCTATCTTCTTACTTTTGTGGTGCTCTGTGTTACTTTCATAAAAATTTTAATGCCTAATTAAGAATCTGAAATGTGTTTGTCAGTTCCCATTATAAAAAGTGATACTAAAATAAGATGCTTAGCAAGGCTGTCTCCTTTATAACATTACTATCAAAGTAGTGTTACTCAACAGATTAAGATAGTCATGCTCTGGCTAATTACTAGTAAAACAAGCAGTACTGTTAATTCGACAAAGATCTACAGTAACAATTAGTTTTAGTCCTATTTGAGGGCAGTGAGTCATGCAATTTAAAAATATACGTAAATATTCCCCCCAGATTTTATATTTCTGACAGCTAAATTAGAACTTTCCAACCTCATATATCTTTATAAGACCCTTCAAAATCAGTAGCAACAAAATAGTTCAATTTGCTACCCAAAAGTATGACTGATAAGCTATAATAGTTGACATTACTGCTCCTTATTCCTATTTTAACTCTGTTTTCTTTAAAAGAAAAACACATAGATTGAAAAGCTTCGTGTAGATATGGATATCATATTTTTTATTGTATTATTATTCTTTGGTAATTCTCACTATTAATTAGAAATCACAGAATCTTCACCATATGATCGCTGTGGTTTAAGATTAATTTTAAAGGATAGTTTATCATGCAGTTAAGTCTTTGTTTCTAAACACAATTTTGTTCTTTACTGTCACAAACAGCAGGACAGTTCTAAAACTTTATCTGTTAAGAAAGAGTAGTGACTGAAGTTAACACACTAGAATTTCAAATGCATGAACACATCCCCACATACTGGTCAAGGGCCACATTACATGTGTTTTTTCATGTTTATGCCTGTTTGCGTGTCACTGGAATTCCTGTAATTAGAAGATGGAAAACAAACACAAAGAAATTGTATAGTTATAAAAAGAGAGCATTTAAAAAATGTTTCTGGCATTGGTGATGTTAACATACTGAGAAGGAAACTGAAGCCAGAATGTAAATTTGGAGCTGGAAAGGAGGTTGGGATAATTGTGAGGGTGAAAGCTGAGAAGGATTCCTATAATAAATACCTAGAATTATTATTCTTTATATGTAAATTACATGGCATATTCTATAACATGCAATATTATCAATAAACTTTTCATTTGCATCTATTAGAAAGAAGGGCCACATTTTCCTCTCTGTTGTTTCTCTATTGTAGCAGCAGAGTTATTTCTCTCATCTCAGTCTTTTCTGGGACAGGCCCATACCCACTTAGGATAACAGAAAAAGGACTTTATTTATTTAATTAATTAAATTATTATTTATTTATTTAATTAATTAAATTTAATTTATTATTTTATTTATTTATTTTAAAATTTATTATTTTATTAATTTATTTATAACAGGGTCTTGCTCTGTCACCCAGGCTGGAGTGCAGTGGTACAATCACAGTTCACCATAACTTCAAACTTCTGGGCTCAAGCCATCCTCCTGCCTCAGCCTCCCAAAGTGCTGGGACTACATTCACGCACCACCACACCCAGCTTTGAAAAAGGACTTTCTATAATCAATTCAGAATAAAGAAAGAAACTGCTATGGGCTGAATTTTGTCCCCCACTACCCTTGGGATTCATATGCTGAAGTTCTAAATCCCCAGTACCTCAGAATGTGACTATATTTGGAGATAGGTCCTTTAAAGAGGTAAAGTAAAATGAAGTTATATGGGTGGGTCCTACACAGGAGTGCAGGACACAGAGAACACACAGAACAAGGGAAGTCCATGTGAACGCACAGTAAGGAGGTGGCCATCTACAAGCCAAGGAGAGAGATCTAGAAGAAACCAAACCTATTGGCACCTTGATGTTAGACTTGTGGCCTCCAGAACTGTAAGAAAGTAATTTGCTGTTTTTCAAGACACCCAGTCTGTGGTATTTTGTTTGAGACCAGTCTGAGCAAGAGCAAGAGCAAGATCTCATTTCTACAAAAATTAGCGAAATTAGCCAGACGTGGTGGCACATGCCTGTAGCCCTAGCAACTTGGGAGGCTGAGGCAGGAGGATTGCTTGAGTCCAACAGTTTGAGGCTGGTGAGCTATGATCATGCCGTAGCACTCTAGTCCAGGAGACAGAGTTAAAAAAAAAGTTAAGATAATTTACAATGCTGTCACCACTATTAATTAATTAATTCGATAAATATGTTCTGAGCACAAGCTATGGGGCAGGAACTGTTGAAGATACTAGGGGAGAGAACATGGAACAAAAAAGGCAAAATCCTTGCCTTTATGGAATTTTCATTCTAATGGAGCCAAAGTTATATATTTATGTAATATATAAATAGATTGTATATAATTGCATGTCTATTTTCTTATCTTTATATATTATATAATAAACATTATATATTTATATATTATATAATAAAATGTCAGGTTGTGATAATGGCTATGAAGAAAAATAAAGTAGGATAAGATGATAGGGAGTGAGGAGATGGCTTTTTGAATAGGGTGGTCAGGGAAGATTGGAGAGGTGGCATGAATAGAGATTTGAATGGTGGAAATGAGGTGAGATCCAGCAGGAGCAGCATATAGCTGGATGGAAGGGAGCAAGGAGAAGAGCGGGACAAGAATGAATACTTCTTTTAGTGGTCTCTCAACAGTCTGAGCATTATTTTCTTAAATAAAAACAGGTAAAAATACTTTACTTTTGTTCTAAATTAAAACTATTTTATTTCTGGTGATAAGGACTGCTTTCCCAAATGTTCTCTTACTAGTAGTTCAGGAGAAAGAATACTAGTAAATACTAGTATTCAGGAGAAATAATACTAGTAAATACTAGTAAAAGTTAACACTTAAAAAACTCTTGCCATGAACATGGTACTGCATATTTTTTTTACATTACTAAGTCTTTGCAACAACCCAGTGATATGTGGATTATTAGCATAATTATAAAAATTATGGCTGAGATGTAATATTCTGTAAGACAGAGCATTAGTAAATGTCTGTGTGTTCCAGGGGATAGAAGGACAGGTCTGAGGTGAGCTGTAGGCGTAGGTTCTGAACCCAGATAAACCAGCACCAGAGGCCATACTCACTAATCTCATGCTGCTCTTATACAGTACATTTACATTATGCTAATACTTGTTTTACCTTAAAGATAACCATAGCCTATTTTTCTAAGATCTTACACCAGTTTCACAGACTTAGGAGGTTCCTGGAATGGACATTCAGTAATGTCCATTCCACTTTCTGTAAGCAAGACCTATCTTTAAACATATTCCAGATAGAGATGCATACATATGGCAGAGACAGCTGTCCACCAATTCATGCTCTCCCTTCCATAGTAGAAAGTATTAATAGTACTTGGGAACTCAGAGACTATGTTTCCAGCACCCTTGTTTCTAGGTGTATGGTTCTTGCTAATGTTATCTTGTTAATGCAGTGGCACATGGCATTTCACAGAAAAGGATTTTAAGAAACTCCCCTTGCCTCCATCATCCCCAAGGCCCTGGAACTCAGTTTCTGCTCATTAGGCATAATCACTTGGGCTGTTAAAAAGGTAAAAAGTACACTTTTATTATGTTAAGCCACTCAAGTTTTAATGTTTATTTGTTGTAGCAGCATGTGCATATCTTAAAGATCCTGAATTTCATAACTTCCCTTTTAATGATATATTCTGAGGCAACAATTCCTTAAGGTTAAAAGACAACAAGCAGGCAGGGCGTGGTGGCTCACGCCTGTAATCCTAGCTCTCTGGGAGGCTGAGATGGGTGGATTGCTCAAGGTCAGGAGTTTGAAACCAGCCTGAGCAAGACCCGGTCTCTACTAAAAATAGAAAGAAACTAATTGACCAACTAAAAAATATATATAGAAAAAATTAGCTGGGCATGGTAGCACATGCCTATAGTCCCAGCTACTTGGGAGGCTGAGGCAGTGGGATTGCTTGAGCCCAGGAGTTTGAGGTTGCCGTGAGCTAGGCTGACGTCACCAGGGCACTCACTCTAGCCTGGGCAACAAAGTGAGATTCTGTCTCAAAAAAAAAAAGACAACAAGCAAAAGCCCTACAAGAGCCATGAGGCTGTCAAAATAAGAATAAAGCATGTTTGTAAACATTCCTACCACTTATAATGTTGAAATTATGCTTTCTTCGCTTAAATGTCTTGTCATTTTTACACTTATTTCTGTAACATACTATTGCAGGTTGAATATTAACATACCTCCCAAAAAGGTATGTTAAAGTCCTAATCCCCAGTACCTGTGACTGTGACCTTATCTGGAAATAAATTCTTTGCAGATGTAATCATGTTAAGATAGGGTCATAATGGATTAGGGTGGGGTGGGTCTTAATCCAATGATTGGTGTCCTTATAACAGGAAAATTTGGAGACAGCCACACAGGGAAAACACCAGGTCAAGGTGGTGGCAGAAATTAGAGTGATGCTTCTACCAGGAGTGCCAAGGATTGCGGGCAACCTCTAGAAACTAGGAGAGGTTTGGAAAAGATTCTCTCTCTGAGACCCCCAAGAGGGAAATGAGCCTGCTGCCACCTCAATTTCGGAATTTTGGCCTTCAGAACTGTAAGACAATAAATTTGTTGTTTTAAGCCACCCAGTTTGTGGCAATTTGTTACAGTTGTAATACACACACTTAAACATATTCTAGCACAGATACTTCTTAATCTGAAATATATTTTTCAGTTGGAGATAATGAAATTGTGGCCTATTGTGAAATTCCTTCTAGGTTCTCAACATTCACCCCAAAGTCACAGGTTCTAGCAAGGTCTAAAAGTTCCAAAATGCGTTATTCCACATCGTCCTGCACAGTAAGAGATGTTAACACTGGACTAGGAAACAGACTTTGTTTTTACGAACAGAGACTGCAGCCATATGCGTCACTTAATTTTCTCTGAACGAACGAGGCGCTGCAATTTAAGCTTATCTTCCAGGGGAGTGCAGAAAGTGATGGGAGCCAATACTTTATCAGGAACCTGAACCGGGTTTGACATTTAATATGGCAAGTAGATTCAGCCATGGCTATCTATATCTGACACCCTCAGATTAGCTCCAGTTGAAGCTAATGGGTAAAATAAAAATATTCACCTGTCCTTATATCCACATTTGTGAATTTCACCTGCTACTTCAAAATCTCCTTAGGAGAAGGGGGAGTAAAATATTAAAAGGACTAAAACCCATGAACAGAAAGACAACCAATAAAAATTTTTTTTTTTATTCATTTAAAGGCCCTGTGCACGCCAAGGCGTTGTTAAAAACACGTTAACACCTTCTTCATTTGTCTTCTCAAACTCCAACTTCTGTAGTTGGCGTCTCCCTCTTAAAACTACGCAAAACGGCACACTGCGCAAGCGCCGGGGCCGATGTGCCCTGGGAGGATTCTGGCGCAGGCGCGCGAGCCGGGAAGTGGGCGGGCTCGCGCGCGTGCTCTGCGGTTCACTTCCGGCTACCCCCTCCCCCTCCCTCACGTAGCCACCTCCCCCTCTCCCTTCTCCTCCCCAGTCTCTTCCCCAACTCTCCCCACCCCTCGCGCTCTCCGCCCCGCTCGCCTCCCGTCCTTCTCCTCCCGCTTCATCCGGGTCGCTGACGGCTGTCTCTGCACTGGACAGCGGTGGCGGCTGCTTTCCTCTGAGGGACCCGGTAAAGTTTCACAGGGGCCGGGAGGGGAGCAGCGGAGCAGCCTCACGGACGCCGGAGAAGCGCTGGTGATCGCCGCCACTGGCTGAAGAAGGAGGGTCCCAGGAGTTGAAGATCTGCCCCAGCAGCCGGCTGCCTCGCTCTCCGGGGAGGGGCCGCCCCCTGCCGCCTTGGGCTTCCCTTGCTCTGAGGCGCCGGGTGAGTCGTTGCCCCCGGTGGGTTCGGGGGCGTGCGATGGCGTTAGGGAGGGGGGCAGGCTTGGTTGGGCGGATACAGGCCAGCCCGGCGCAGGGCGCTTTCTCGGCGCTTCCTGGGGGTGGGGGGCGGGGGGCGAGGCTAGGGTCCGGGCTTCCTGGTCTGGGGGCTGGAATGTCGCACTTCCCTGGGGAAGAGCCTCCCTCGGGTTGAGGCCGTGGGGAGCCTAGCCTCGTCCGCCGGCCTCTGCGGCTGCTGCCAGCGGGCGGCTGCCGTAGTTGTCTGCTTGGCCGCGCGGTTGGGTGTGTGCAGATGATTTCTCTTCCCCGGTCCCAGTGAGCTGATCTGGGTGCATGTTCAGGGAAAGACCGGACTCAGCTGCTTCTCATTCCCCTACCTGTTGCTGGCGAGAGGACGCTTTCTGACTTTTTAAAGAAAAGGATGGTTATAAACCTCGAGCGTGGAAATACTGGGTGTTTCTTGTCCTCCCGTAATTAAAAAAAATGTGTATGTATATGTGTGTGTGTGTGTGTGTGTGTGTATAGGAGACAATGCAGAATTCTCAGGAGCTATCAAGTTCTGATGCCCCAAAAGAATGAAATCAAACCTATTAATGGATGGGTTGTGGAATGGGACACTTTGGGCACTTACTAGCCGGAACGTAGGAAAACTGGGTTTTGAAACTTCGCAGGTTCTATGTAAGGAGAGTGAGTGACTACTACAAGAATAAGGCTGACTTCCTGTTATAGTTATTTAGTAACGCGATGTGTTTAAAAATCTATGTAGGTTTAGATGAGGTGGACTCTTGATTGTTATTTGTGTCTTTTTTAACAAGCGAAGAAATATTCAGTCAGTGTACTGGAAAGTTCTACAGATTTCGCCATCAAACTACTACCGGTAGTGTCCCAGCCCCCATTCCTATTCTTGAAAAATCAGCAGTGCTGGGATTATTTGCAAATTTTTGTTTTCATCTTCAAATAATTGTCTCAGAGGAATACATAGATATATGTTGCCTAGGGGAGATTTTTTTAGTCACAGTTACCACTCGAAAGAGAAAATGTTGAATTTTGGGGAAACTCTTGCTAAACTGCATACTTTTTCTGTATCATAATTACGCCCATTGATTTAACTTTAAATTAGTGAGGTTGTAATATTAGTGTTTTGATTTGTAAAATAGGATCTTTGGAGGTGATTGTTTTTCTGTTTTTCTTTTTTTTAATGTTTACTGGTTTATTATAATACAAAGGATATAGTGGAGGTGATGTTTTGAAATTATGGCTTGATAAGAGAATTCTAATTTTCTCTCCAGCCTATTAGTATGATTGAATAATTGGAAGAGTAATTTAAATTGTAGGATATTTCTAAAAATTTCCATTATTGGTTTTATTTCTGTTACAGATAAGAACTTCAGTTTTCTGTTGATGTGGAGGTAGGTATTAGAAAGTTTAATTATACTAGGATTTGAGGGAGGTTGCAAGGTTATATTTGTGTAGTTAGCTAAATTTTTCACTGTGTATACTTTATTTTTTGGGCAGTGGAAAGGTGTCTTATTTTTTATTCCTGTTGAAATTATTTAAGGCAAAAATTAAAAATAAATCTGATTAATTTCATCAAGATACTTATATTTCCATTAGTTTAGTTTACCACAAGATAACAAAAAGTCAAAGATGATTAATGTTTTAAATTTTGCAGAGAATCGTAGAGTGATGTGTTTTTCCAAACATTTCTATATGATGCATTAAAAAAAATAAAACTGGTTTTTGAACTAGTTGGTTTTTGAAACACAATACTTATGTAGCATATTATATACATCCTTTTTCCTTTGAAGTCATACTAACTTTTTTCTGTTTCCTCAGACATAGGGTACCTCCAACTTTCCAGTGTTTCAGAAGAAAATTTTTTATTGAAACTGGAAGACCAAAATAATAAGCATGTTGTGCTGGGGAAATGCATCCTTCGGACAGCTAGGTTTGGGTGGAATTGATGAAGAAATTGTACTAGAGCCCAGAAAAAGTGACTTTTTTATACATAAAAAGGTCCGAGATGTAGGATGTGGACTCAGACATACTGTATTTGTTCTGGATGATGGAACAGTATACACATGTGGATGTAATGATCTAGGACAGCTAGGTCATGAAAAATCCAGAAAGAAACCGGGTAAGTTGAAAATGTTTTTATTTGCTATTTCTAATAATTATGTCATTTTAAGTTTGAAGTATTGTATGATTTCTCTAGTCCCAAGTGTATATTTTTAATAAAACTTTAAAAGCAAAGTAGGAGTTAAATATATCCTTTACATTTGCATGCTTCTAAGAACTTTATTTTGTGTTTTTTTGTTTGTTCTATTGTAAAACCTTATTTCATGGCAATGTAAAACAATAGGAAAAAGCCTGTAGTGTATAGATCTTCTTTGGTGTACAGTATAAAGGTATAGAGTATATGATTTGCAGGTTCTCTTTAATAAATTCTGTTCAGCCACCTTGGACAGATTTTAAATGCATAATTTACTCTGTGTTTTCCATGTCTTTTTACTTTGACTTACTTGCCTAAACTATATCTTAATTCTTTTATTTATCCCTCTATCTTAGTATTTTAAATATATACTTTTATTTGGTTTAGTTGGAAATATCTTTTATTCCCCAAATCTCCTACTTTCAACTATTAGCACTAGCAATTAAATTCAGATTTTGTGAATATGAGGTATTCTGATTTTCTAGTAGCCATACAAGCAAAATTTAAAATAATTTGTAGGGTAATGAGAATTTTGAGGAATTTAATCACATTTCATGTTCTGTTTTCCTGGATATGGATATTTCCTGGATATTTTAAAATCAGATATTACCACATTTAGGAATATCATTGTTATGTGAGTTTTGTTTTCAATTATGATAACTCATAGTTAATAATTTAAGCTGGCAAATTCAGATAAGACTTCAACTATACCGACTTATGGTTTCTTTTAATTTTAACAATAATGGCACTTAAGTATTTTCTGTGGCAGTTATTTTTGTTTATCAGTTCATTATTTAAGTGGTTTTTATTGTTAGTCTACTTTTGAGAGATTAATGTAGATATAAAATATTCAGGCATTAAGACATGTTCCATCTTTCATACCATTTCACTACCATGCCAAACCTCACTTTTCTAACTTGCGAACACTATTTTCATTCTTTGTTTGTGGTTAGGGTCTTAATCTCCTTTCTTTTGCCTTAATTGACAGGTTTAATTACTGCAGAACTCAAGGTACATGGCAGCTTTCTTGTACTCTGCCTCACTGAAAATATTTTATAGATTCTTACCAGATTTTCATAATCTCAGGCATTGAGGCGGTCATATTGGTAGAAATGAATGGTAATTTACTGATATGCATTTAATTGTTATCTGTGTTTTAGAGGCAGATGGACCCTTTACTATTTTTGCTTAGCTTAGAGTACTGCCTCAGGTTGAGATTGTCATGGTGTTGGGGGCCACTGCTGATTGTTGTACTTAACATGCCCCATAGAAATAACTGAACATTTCTCTATAGCTTTAGTAATTTTTGAAAGATTGTGTGGCAAGGAGAAAGTAAAAAGCCACCACATAGAAATTGTCAATATAGTTGCTGAAGTTTACTAAGATTTAAAATTTTTAAATGTTATTAAATACCTGTTCAGTGTCCAGGACAGAATAGACACTGTGTAATAGTGTAATAATTATAGTGCCTGGAACAGCTTCTAATTCTATAGGCGAGAGTCTGAGAAACTTAACTAGACAGGATAGTTTTCTTCGTAGTCATGTTGACATTGTGATGATTGCATTGTGACACCTTTATCATCCTATTGATTCATCCAAGAAGCATTATTTGGTAATACAAAGTTGAGAGGATGGGTTTCCCAACTTATGATACCTCTTTAGGATTGCCTCATTGTTGTCCAGGGTATACCACAGTCTGTGGAAGAGAAAAATGAAAGGCATCAATTTTGTCTTTGACAAATTTAGAGGCTGGGTTGGGAGTTAAGGTGTACATAAGTGAAAACAACTGCAGAGAATTGAAATTTGACATGGTGTGCCTTTGAGCCTAGGGAATTCAAATGATGGGAAATGTCATTTTGGTATAGAATTAAAATAAGATTTCTGGGAGAAAATGAAGGCTTAAGTTTAATTCCATCAGCTATCACATAAATAGCCAGAAAACAAGTCTGGTGCTAGAATTGCTTAGTTTTATAGAAGGGGGTCCTGATCCTGAGAAAAACTTTTTATTATCAAAAAGTCCTGGTTCAGTGCCATATTGAAGTGAACCTAGGTTTCAGAGGTAGGAGGAAGTAGAATTTTGAAGAGAGATAGTTGCTCAGATAGGGACTTCATCTTTTAACCTCAGTCTTAAGATGCTTGAGTGATAAATTTTAATCATATTTTTAACTAAAATTATTTCTATTTGGAATAATTCCTTAATGATTTAAATGTTCCCATTCCTCAACCCTTTTTTAAATTTGTGAGTTCGAGGATTGGATTAGAAGGTAAGGAGTTGTTGAATCTTATTTAATTGGTTTGAAAGTCTTCTGATAATTGAGTGAGTTGGTTGTATTTCTAGGACAGTGTAATAAACATAATTTACTTCATCAGAGCTTTAAAGATGTGTCTGAAAGAAAACATGCAGAAAGGAGGGAACTAAGAATTGTTTCTTTACATAGATTGCCTTCATAAACATAACAAATATTCTATAACTAATAAAGAATGAAAGAGAAAGAGGTAGTCTCATTAAGGATAAGTTACTCTTGAGATTCATGATAACCTACTGGAGGACTTGGCCTTAAAGTATAGTAAATAGATTAAAACCTGTGGCCTGTTCAAAGAGGATTTCTGTTCTGGACATTTTAGAAATCACAAAGGTTTAACTGATTTCCTTTATTATAGTAATACCAGGAGTGCAGACTATGCTCATGTTTATCTTTGTTTTCTTGTATTTATGCTCTTTGCTGTCACTACTAGCTCTTTCTGAATTATTTCTAGAAGTGGAGAAATCAATGGCTAATTTCACTTTCATGTTTTTTCTTCATAAGAACTTCTATATACATTTTTAAACTAGTGTATCAATTTCCTAATCATATCTAACAAGTAAATGTCTTTAATCTTCAGTATACTAGACCAGTCCATTTAAATGAATTATTAGTTTTATTTTTATACTTCCTAATTCACTTCTAAAGACTTTATGATAACCTATAGAAAGTGTACTTTTCTTAAAAAGATCCTTTACTCACTGTATATCTAATCATAGGTATAATTAGGTGACCATGGTCCTAAATATATGTTTCCATATCTATTTCCATTTGTTTCATGTTAAAAACAGGACTAAACGGTTTTATGACCATAATTTGTAAATAATGTGGAGTTCTGTCACAAAGGTCTGTTAAGTAGCTTTTTGTGGTTTACAAAATTCATTCAAATGGAGTATCTCATTTAATCCTCATAACAATCTTGTGTGGTAGCTAGATCAGGTGTTACTATCCCTATTTTACACATGAAGAAACTGAACTTAAAAGAGATTTAAGAGACTGAGAGAGTCACTAGGTTAGCAAATGTTAAGAGACCACTCTAAATCCTGTGGTTTTTATCTTTATCCCATAAAGCATTTCCCTTGCCATATTTAGAAGGTAGAAGAATATTTGTTCACCTAGGAGGAAACTAGTTTCTGTCAGCATTTTATTATAATGTAATTCTAAGAGTTAAAAAAATCTTTAAAAAATTACTATTTTATAACTAAGGTTATATAATGAAGACACCATGTTTTATTATCCTCCTTTGTGCATACACTCAAAGAAGTCATTTTAAGAAGATCGAGAGTTCTGTTTTCAAGACATAATATCAATGCTAACACTAACTAAAAAATTCAAATATGTGTAGTGTATTCTTGAATGGATGACTGACTTGATTAGCAAAGCCAGTAACAGGCTAAAATTTTAATAGTATGATAAAATTTATTGTAGTTTATGTTCAACTGTTTTACAGAAAATATAAAGATGATGAGCATTCTTTCTACGTTTCTCATATCCCAAAATAGTAATTTCTACTGTTGGGTCACTTCAATAAAAGCTTTTTGGTCACATAACAATAATTACTTGTTTGCCTTTCTTGCTGCTTCATTTTCTGACCTGTTCTCTTTGTTCATAACACATAAATCTATAAAAGAACTGCTCCGTAAAATAGAGTGGAAATTTAAAAAGTAATAAAGGAAAATAAATATGTAACTATTGGAAATAAAGATATCCATTTAAGAGTTGATTAAAAATACCCAATTGTCCCACATATTTCTTACTGAACCAAAGCATATAAAACCAAAGGAGCTCATTATGTTTTATAATTTCTAATTTTCACAATACCTTCTAAGGAAGAGAAAGATATGGATGATAGGAAGATTTGAAAAAAATAATTACTTGGGTCAGGAGTGAAGGCTTGCTTTGGAGACTTTACTCTGAGAAAGGTTAGTGCCCAAAAACCACAGTGTCAAGGGTAGGGAAGAAAAATCATAATGCAAACAGATGACTACTGTTAGAGAGATGTATAATAATACTTTACTTTGTGTAGGACCCTACATCTGAGGAATTTCAAGAGCATTACACAATAACTCATGGTTCCTTTCAAAATCCTTGTGACACAATTTGCAAGAATTATCCTCATCTTAGGGGATAAATTTTCGGAGAAAAGGCAGCACAAGTTGGTAAGTAACTTGTCAAAATAGCAGGTGACTGGTGAACAGCTAAAAATTGAATCTGAAAGTATAAGTCTACCAGTCTACTACCTTATTTGCTAAATTGTGCTTATGTTTAGAATTATTTACAGTGATACCTTTTGTTTGAGGCAGATCAAATGCTAATGCATGGATTATTTCCTTGCCATTCTATTTGATGGCCTACAGATGCTTGCATTGCGATACCACTTTGGTACTTCATTGTAACCCTGTGTGGTATGAAGAATATTTAGACAAACAAAAAACTTAATATGGTCACTATATCACTTTTTTGTCTAACTGCTCTGCTGCACTACAATCCAAGGTCCATTATAACTGCCATGCAGAATGGATTTGGTGGCTAACCTTGGAACTTGGATTAATTATAATGGTTATGTTGTATCAAGCCTGCCATGTTGATACATGCATCTCTCTCTAGGATGCATTGGTTTGGTGAATGGTTTATAAAACTCTTAACCCACAGAAGACAGTAATAGTAGTAGATGCTTAATTTGAACAGTTTAACAAATGGAGGCTTCTTTAAAGGATTTGGAACCAGTAATTTTCTCATTGGTATGTTAGTGTTTTTACATGATTGGAAGTGAACCATATACTTTCCTTAAAAGATCAGGAGTATGGCAGATTTCAGTTTCACAGTTTGGGCAGTTACCAAGGATTCCTGTTGGAGATGGCAGTCTAAGTGGTATAGTTTTCAACATCTCCTTAGTAAGGATTCTTAGGGTTCCATGTCCCCAGTATGTCATATAAATGTAGCACTGTTGTTAAAGCTTGTTTCTTACAAACCACATGTATTTTTAAATATAGGAGAAACAAATCAAAGTCACTTCCGTTTTCCTTAGGCTGTGAAAAATATCAGGTACTTGGGGTACATATTAAAGACAACCAAAGAGAGGAGATATACTCAAATGTTGTTACAAGGTTTTATTTGGGCTAGGATTGTGTTAGTGAGTAGAAAAAGGGGTAGCATTAATAAAGAAACCATATTAATGAGCCCATGGTTTATCTGCTTCCTTGCTTTTTGTTGTTGTTGTTGTTGTGCTGATAGAATTAAAAAGGCAATAATTGTTGTAGGACATGGTGGCATATGCTTGTAGTCCCAGCTACTCAGGAGATTGAGGTGGAGCGATCATTTAAGGGCCAGGAGTTCAAGGCAGTAGTATGCACTGGTTATGCCTGTAGATAGCCACTGCACTTCCGCCTGGGAAACATAGCAAGACCCTCTTAATAAAAAGAAGGCAATAATTATTTTTAAATCTTAATGAATTGTGATAGTTACCGTATATATAAGAAAACCCTGTGCTGTGTGTAATTATACAAAAACTATTTGGAGTTATTTTTAACAAAATTTCTTGAAATTTCTTGAATTTTGGTGGCTTATTGTTTAAACCATAATATTTTATTTATTTAGACTTATTCTTGCCTTCATTTCTAGCATGGCAGAATTTTAGTTTAGCTTTTCTTGGCCATAAAAAGCATTCTGGAATCCTTTAGTAATTGGTTTTTCACAAATTATTTGAAAATGTCTTAATTACTTTTTTGTTAGTATCTAAATTTAGCCTCATTTTATTCTTTTGCTAGGTGTCATCTTATTCTGAAGTAATACATTTTTAATTTTTCATAATTTTTTTCTAATTATAAAAATATTACATGTTCTTGGTAGAGAACTTGGAAAATATCGGAAAGTAAAAATCAACTATAATGCTGTCATGCATAGAAAAATACTGTTGTTATTTGGGACCTTTTCTATACTCATACATGTTTCTGATTACAGACTGGGAGTATGTTCTCATACCTCAACTTTTTTTCAATAGTTGAATAATAATTTAGTAAGTATTTTCCCATGTTTTAAAATATTGTTTAGGGATATTGTTAATGATAATTTAACATTTCATCATTTAGATGTCCCAAAATTTATTTGTGTTCTATTTTTTGGAATTTATTTCCAGATTTTTGTTACAAGTAATACTGCCATGAATATATATATCAGTTTAGTCTGTTTGCATCTCTGTTTATTTCTTTAGGAAAAAGGAGCATCTTTACTTTTAGCAAATCCAGAAAACATGATAACTGAATTTATTTTAAAAATTTAAGCACAGTTGTGTCTCATTTTACAAAGTTAATAAGATATTCGTAAATGAAAGTTTTAAAATGTATTCCTTTTGAGTATAATGTAATGAATATCATTTAAAGATCTAGTAGGGAAGTGAAAACACACGTAATAGAAATGCATATCTATCAAATGTGCTAAGTGCTATAGGATGCATAAACAGGAGTGCTGTGTAGAGATGGTATAGCGATTTAGGATGAAGTGAATTGTAGGTGAATTTCTATAGGAGAGACAGCATATGAGCTGGAAGGATATATGGTGTTTTAAAGAAGAAAGAATGAAGAGTGCTTTATAGTTAATGCAGCTCAAATGGCAATAGGCAAGTTTGAAGCCTAATAAAGGAATAATAACCCTTTGAACTGAAATGTCTGAGAACAGTGAGCAGTAAAGTTAGAAAGGTAAAATTGAGGTCAGATTATAGAATTAATCAAATTAAGCAGCTTGAATTTAATTTGGTGAATATCCATTGATAGTTTGTAATGGGAATTATCTTGGGTTTATTAAGGGAAGATTGGAGGGGAGAGGATTTGGAAGAAATTAGTTAGGTTGTGATGGTAGTCCTTTAAAACAAGAAAGGAGCAGATAGATGAAGGAGAGATTTAGGAAGACAAAGAATGGACAGGCTTTGGTAACCAGATTGAAATGAATCATAAATGTAAAGGGAAGAGTCAGGTATGATCCTAGGCAGATCATTAACTAATAGAAATAGGGAGTTCAGGAAGAGGAGGTATGTTAACTATTTTGTTTTAGAAGGAAAGATAAAAGATTCAGGTGAAGTGAATTTTGTTGTGAACTTGATAGCAATATTCAGTGAGCAGTAAGAAATTTAGTACTTTAAGTGGTGGGAATGATCAGGGCTAAAGGCACAATTATGTTTTATTTCCAATTTTGTTTTATCTTCAGTTCAGAGTAGGCTAACATTCCAACTGTAAATTTCTCCCTGATTCCATCCTATCAAATAATTAAAAATCCATTAACAATACTCAATTTTCTGCTTTTGGGAGACTGTTTGTAATACCTGGTGATATAAATTAACCTTTGTAAATTTAAGGTAACCTAAATGGTTTCCTATTCTACATATTTTATAAACTTGAATTTTTATATGCAAATAAAGTGAAAATATCTATTTTCCAGGTACCATCTGATAGCCTGCACATTTGAATTTTATTAATAGGTTCATTTGGTTTTTCTTGGTTAGCTGACATAAACCTTAATTACTATGTTAGACTTTATGACTTTCTTCCAGGTCTTACTGGAAACAAGGTTTTTGAAGTTATAAGATGCAAGTTGGTTTTGATTCCACTAGTTATTATTATACCTGAAGTATAATAATTTTATGAATAAATTGGATATATATATTGGCAGTGTAGACAAGAACTCCTGGGAAATATGCCCTCTGAGATAATGCTATTGTTTCTGTGAAAGGGACACGGGAGTCGGGAAGGAACAGGGTATGGCTACAAGAGGTCCTAAGGAGCAGAATTAGGAGGCTCTGAAAACAATTGAAGAAAGGTTTAGCTACTTTATAAGTTGTTAGAAAAAGTGTGATTTTTTTTTTTTTAGGATGAAATGACAGGGGTAAAGGAGAGCTTAAACTGTTTCTCACAGTTGATCCCAAGAACTTAATCACTCAGCTATAGATTTCATAACTAGGATCTCTAATAGAAATGAACATCATGAACCTACCTTTATCCTCTGAAGAGTAATTAGGTAAAAGCCTGACTGATTGTTGTAAAAGCTCTGCCTGAACATAGGTCTATTTATATACCCAGTTGGAGAGTTGAGTAAGCCTCTGCAACTGGAAATAGGGGAGAAGGGAACATTTATTTTTTTTTTTAAGTCTTTTTTTTGTTTGTTTGTTTGAGACAGAGTCTCACTTCGTTGCCTGGGCTAGAGTGCCGTGGCATCAGCCTAGTTCACAGCAACCTCAAACTCCTGGGCTCGAGCAATCCTGCTGCCTCAGCATCCCGAGTAGCTGGGAATACAGGCATGCGCCACCATGCCTGGCTAATTTTTTCTATATATATTTTTAGTCGGCTGATTGATTTCTTTCTATTTATAGTAGAGACAGGGTCTCGCTCTTGCTCAGGTTGATTTCGAACCCCTGACGTCAAGCGATCCGCCCGCCTTGGCTTCCCAGAGTGCTAGGATTACAGGTGTGAGCCACTGTGCCCAGCCAGGGGACATTTAGAAGTTGATATGGCAGTGTATGGGGAGAAGAAATACGCAAACCATGTAATTGGAGAAAATTTTATATATTTTTAAAAAATCCCCTTCTTAACAGAAATTTAATAAGGAAATATTTAGAATACGTTATTCATATACCACAATGTTGATATTCAAAAATAGTAAGAGTGAACCTTCATTATGCACCAGGCATTATTCAAAAGTCTTAACAGCTATCCCAGAAAGTATATGTTTTAGTGAGGAAAATAAGACTTAAAAAGGTTAAGTAACTCTCCCAAAGTCACAATTAAAAAGTGGAAATAAGAGCCGATTAGAAAAAAAATGGAAGAAAAGGTGCCATTTATAATAGTAAGAAAAAGATAAAATAACCTGGGAATAAACTAGGAAGAAATGTGCAAGACTTAGATGAAGAAGGTTTGAAAGCACTACTGAGGGACACAATAAACTTAAAGAAATGAAAACCACATTTGTGGTTAGGGACACTTAACTACATCAACCTGCCAGTTTTCTCTAATGAATTTATAAATTTAATGTGATTCTAATAAAAACACCAAGTGGTTTTTTGGGTTATAAGACAAATGGAAAGCTCTAAAAAATAAGAACAGTAACATATATAACATTAATATGTTTTAATTTTAAAGTTTTTTTTTTTGAGATGGAGTCTTGCTCTGTCACCCTGGATAGAGTTCAATGGTGTCATTGTAGCTCACTGCAACCTCAAACACCCGGGCTCAAGATCTTGCCTCAGCCTCCTGAGTAGCTGGAACTATAGGCGCATGCCTAATTTTTCTATTCTTAGTAGATACAGGGTCTCACTCTTGCTCAGGCTGGTCTTGAACTCCTGACCTCAAGTAATCCTCCTGCCTCAAGCCTCCCAGAGTGTTAGGATTACAGGTGTCAGCCACCATGCCTGGCCTTAAAGTCTTAGCAGTTAAAACTGCGTCACAAATAGACATTAAACCAGTAAAACAGACTATTAAGCAAAAACATAGATCCAGATAATCTTAAATCAGTGGGGGAAAAGATTCAAGTGAGGACTGCTAAATAAATGGTCTTGGAATAAGTAGGAACATAATCTATATTCTAGAGAATAAAAATGTTGGGTTCATACCTTACTCTGTATATATTTGGGTAAATTCCAAATGAATAAAATATTTAAATGTAAAGACTAATAAAAATATTCAAAGAAAACAGGCAAATTTGTTTATTATTGGAATCAGGAAGGCCTTTTAAAAATATTTTAAATATTCTCAAGTACAGTATATGACTTTCAAAGGAAAGCCTTTTTGACTAAAACACTAACAGGTGTAGAAGGAAAGATAAACTACATGAAAGTAAAAATAATTTTGCTAGGCAGAGATCACTGTAAACAAAGTTAAAAAGACAAGGAAAAGTATTTATGACTCATATTACAATCAGGGCACTAATGTTCCAGATATAAAGCACTCCCAGAAATTGATAAGATAACCCAATAGCAAAATGGGCAAAGGATATGAAACAGGCAGTTGACAGAAAAGGAAATACAAGTGGTTTTTAAACAGATGAATACTGACTGTTCAACCTCATTCATATTAAGAAAAATGAAAAACAGTACACTGAAGTATAATTTTTCACATATCAGGTTAACAAAAATCCTTAAGTTTCATAAGACACTGTATGATGAGATTATCAGTAAAAATGTATTCATATGTTGTTTGTGTTAGTATAAATTGAAAAACTCCTATAGAGGGATTGTCCAGCATATGTCATAATTACAAGTGGACATTACTCTTTTTATCTAAGAAGTCCTATTTTCAGAAAATAGCCATTTATTTGTACATGTACAAAATGGCATGTACTGCAACATTGCTTATAAGGCAAAATATTAGAAACAACCTTAATGTCTGTCTTTTGGGAACTGGTAAGATAAATTATGGTCCATCCAGTCAATGAAATGTAATACTACGTATTTGTGAAAAGAATGAAGCAGTTTTTTGTATTCTGATGGGAAAGATCTGTAGTATACATTAAGTAAAAAGAATAAAGTGTAGAACATTGGACAGAGCTATATTTTGGTTAAAAAAGAAAAATATACATTTACATTTGTTTATAGATACATAACAGCAGTCCCCCACCTTTTTGGCACCAGGGACCGGTTTTATGGCAGACAGTTTTTCCACGGACGAGGGTTGGGGGTGGTCAGAGCTCTGCAGTCAGTTGGTCCCTAGCAGGCTGTGGATTGGTACCGGTCTGTAGACTGGGGGTTGAGGACCACAGCATTAAAAAACACTGGAAGGATACTCTTGGTACAGAGATGGAACAGAAATGGTGATAACTAGGTTGATGGAGGACATGAATGGTAGACTTTTCATTGTGTATCTTTCTTTAAACAATGTAAATGTGTTACCTGTTCAAATTTTTTTTTAAAAGATAGGCTCTGGAATTAAGAGTGCTTAGAGATAAATCCTTGCTCTGTTGCTTCTTAGATGTGTTATCTTGGTCACATTGCTTAGCTTCTTTGTACTTCAGTGTTGTCTTCTATAAAATTAGGGTAATCATGCCAAACTCCTAGGATGGTTGTAAGGATTAAGTGAGATAACACACATAGTACAAAGAACAGTGCCTGGCATGTGTAAGTATTCAATAAATGTTTGCTTAAAAGGAGAAAAAATATTAGAGTGGGAATTTAAATTTAGGTCTGCTTACAGTAATGTGGATATTAGGCTGTTTTCATATTTACCTGTTATGTTGTTCTATGTAGAAACTATGGTGTTTCCATATTTGCCTCCAGAAAGACAATACAGATCGTTTTTCATGTACAGCTGAAGTTTAGGCATTTATTTAACAAACAACTGTCTTCTTACTATATCCCTGACATTGTGCTACACATGAAAGTACTTCTTTGCCTTTAGTCTTCAGTTACCTTGTGGGAGGGAGCTCTTTGAGAAAAGACCATGCCAAAATTTCAAAAAGTGTTTGTGGTGCTTTAAGGTAATGTTGTATTGGAGCAAGATATAGAATGGATTGGGTTCTTTACCTTCAGACTTTAAAGATACAATGAATACCAAAAAATAAAAGTTAAAGATGCCTTTTTTTCTTATAAGCACATTAATGATGGATGTTAGATTGGTCATTGATTTCAAAAAGTTTAATGATGAATAATTATAAATTATAGGTTGTATACTGATATTTTGACAAATATGGACACTTGAATAAATACTACTTAGTCACACTTTAAACACATTAACACATTGACTGTCACACTAGGGAAAAATTTTTTTCCCTTGGGTCCATGGTGTTTTATTACAAAAATAGAATAAAAACTTTGAAAACAAAAGGATCCTTTCTAATGTAATGAAAAATTTGTTATTTTTTATTGTTTTCTGTGTGTGAGTTATATGCAACTTGACAAATAGTTAAAGTGGCTTCCAAGGTGAAGAGACGCGTGAGTTACATGTGTTAGCTAGTTTTGAGCTTGGGGCCTCGTGAAGCATATTCCCGTTTTTCAACTTTTATAATAAAACACTGTGGCCCCAAGGGAAAAAAATTTTTTTTCTAGTGTAGCAGTCAATGTGTTAAACCCTGCCCTGTCCCTTTCAAAATGATGAGCTAAACTTAAAATTTAAAATAAAATGTGTCAGATTATACCTTTCTACTCTTATGTTTACAGTTATTTTCACACCAATCTGAGTAAATTTTTGGCTTAGTATATAAATACACAGTATGTTGTTAATAAATAATGCATCCACTGTTAATATACTTAACAAAGGTAGAAATTTATACTTAAAGAAAATCAAGGACAAATATATGTCTGAAGTTGTAAAACTGATAAATCGTGGAGAACAAAAAGAGAACATTTGAAATGGAAACCTTTATAGTGTAGGTTAGCTATCTCTATCTCTCTGAAAACAAAGTGCAAAAATGACTCCTCTTCTTTGTTAATGTTCTTGAACTCGTCTAGGATCAAACCTTAGATTGACTTTATTTTTTTATTTATTTTTTTGAAACAGTCTTGCTTTGTTGCCCAGGCTAGAGTGAGTGCCATGGCGTCAGCCTAGCTCATAGCAACCTCAAACTCCTGGGCTCAAACAATCCTTCTGCCTCAGCCTCCGGAGTAGCTGGGACTACAGGCATGTGCCACCATGCCTGGCTAATTTTTTCTATATATATTAGTTGGCCAATTAATTTCTTTCTATTTACAGTAGAGATGGGATCTTGCTCTTGTTCAGGCTGGTTTTGAACTCCTGACCTCGAGCAATCCGCCTGCCTCGGCCTCCCAGAGTGCTAGGATTACAGGTTTGAGCCACCTGGGCCTGGCCTAGATTGACTTTAAGATCTTCTTTCTTGCCAGTAGTAGTACCAACATTGACTCAATTGCCAAATTTTATTGTTTTCTCAGTAACTCTTCTGTCTTTTCACCTCCTTTGTAAAGAGCCACGTGATCTTGAGCTAGTTACTTTAAACTCTTTGTTGGGCCCTTAGTTTCCTCCTATATCTAAAATTCTTCGTTTTCATTTCAGGTAGAACATTACTGGTCAATGTGAGAACTGTGACAGTAGCTTTCTAACTGATCTTCCTGCTCCAGTTCATCCTTCTTATTAATTCAAAGTCAGTCTTTCTGAGATATATTTCTATTTCTGTTTCTTGAAGTTTGCCAAGCTAACGTACCATCTCCTTCATTACTCCCTCGTCACTCTTGTTAAGTCACGTCTTGTTAAGAACTCTAGTACTACCAAGCACAGTCCATGGCATTCAGTAAATAAATTGCATTGCTGGTCTTCCTGTTATAATTCTCTTCCCTACTATATCAGCTCCTCGGAGGTGAAAACCTTGTCTTAAACATGTTTTTTAAAGTTGTAGTGAAACACTGTGGTGCACTTAGAAGGAACTTGGAATGGGGTTGGGGTTATTGAATGAGCACATGATCAATGTATTTTATTGGTTGTGCCTTAGGAAGGGAAGACGGTAATAGACTTTTGTTTTAATGAGCTTGATGACCATCAGGTACATTATAACCAAAATTTAAAACTCTACGAGTATATTCTGAGAGTTGATTCTTGTCTTAAAAAGAAATTGAACTAAAGCAACTATATGATAATTATGTTGGACTCTGTATTTCAACTTTACCTGTCTTTTCCTCTTCAAAGCAGTTAATTTCAGCAGTTCCTAGACATCCAGAAAGTACTTTTTAAAAAGAAAGCATATTGTTGGCCGGGCGCGGTGGCTCACGCCTGTAATCCTAGCTCTCTGGGAGGCCGAGGTGGGCGGATCGTTTGAGCTCAGGAGTTCGAGACCAGCCTGAGCAAGAGCGAGACCCCATCTCTACTATAAATGGAAAGAAATTAATTGGCCAACTAATATATATAGAAAAAAAAATTAGCCGGGCATGGTGGTGCATGCCTGTAGTCCCAGTTGCTTGGGAGGCTGAGGCAGCAGGATTGCTTGAGCCCAGGAGTTTGAGGTTGCTGTGAGCTAGGCTGACGCCACGGCACTCACTCTAGCCTGGGCAATAAAGTGAGACTTTGTCTCAAAAAAAAAAAAAAAAAGAAAGCATATTGTAATGCCTTAAGTATTTATAAAAGTATAAGGATATTTTGAAAGTAAATCAAATTATTAAAACATAACCATGTTATATTTGAATATTAACAAAAAGCAGTTCAATAAATAGGGAAATGTTTATAACTTAGTGTCTTTATCTGTGAAGTAGGGATGATGGTACACCTGCCTCATGGTGTTATGAGGATTAAAATGAGATTAAATAAAGTGCTTAGCACAGTGCCAGGCACATAATAAGCTCTGTGTATATTGTTAACTATGTGCCTCTATATAAATAGAATTTATAAAAGAGGTATGAACTTGTGAACATAGCCATTATAAAGAATTTCTTCTCCATGTAAACATTATTTTGTTAGCTATTAACTTAAACATGTAAGTTATTTTATGTTAACTTTAAATTTTATCAGGGAACCCATTAAAATACTTTCTTGGATGTAGGTTATACTATTCCAAATTCCTGTTGATAATTATTGGTGATAATTTTAGAGAACAAATATTTTCATTTAATTTTTTGATGTTTTAGTATTTGTTTAATTCTGAGTTTGTTTTATAGTTTATGGTGATTATTATATACATGATATTAGAGATCCTTTTAAAAGTGTCAATAAATAATAATTTTACTTTGATTTATTTAAACAGTAACATCATTTTTCAGTCATAGAGAAGTTTGTGCCTCAAGTAAAGTAGCCTTTGGTTATTTGTTTTCTCTAACAAAATTAGCAATATGATTATTTAAAGTATAAAAAAACTGAATTATTCATTGGTATTATTCACTGATCCCAAGTGATTAATGTCTTCATCTTTAAAAAGTCAGAATCATAAAATGCTTCAACTGTACATTAAGTTATCCAAACAATTAAACAACAAGAAAAGAAGAAAGAAAACACTTTTAGATAACCAGTGTTGAAAATATACTATTTATTTTTCCAGTCTTTTCTCCACATATATGTTGGGGCTAGGTGTGACCTATTTTTTAATAAGAATGGAGCTCCACAGTCCCTTTTTTGTTTCATAGTATGGTATCTTGTGAACTTTAAAGTTAAATTTTACTTTTGTTTTTTATTTATTTATTTATTTTTTGAAGACAGAGTCTCACTTTGTTGCGCAGGCTAGAGTGAGTACCGTGGCATCAGCCTAGCTCACAGCAACCTCAAACTCCTGGGCTCAAGCAATCCTTCTGCCTCAGCCTCCCGAGTAGCTGAGACTACAGGCATGCACCACCATGCCCGGCTAATTTTTTCTATATATATTAGTTGGCCAGTTAATTTCTTTCTATTTATAGTAGAGACGGGATCTTGCTCTTGCTCAGGCTGGTCTCAAACTCCTGACCTTGAGCAATCCACCCCCCTCGGCCTCCCAGAGAGCTAGGATTACAGGCGTGAGCCACTGTGCCCGGCCTAAAGTTAAATTTTAGATGTGGCTTTTAAGTGTACTTTGCATGGCTCTAATTGGAGTTTTGAGTTGTTAAGAGAGAAGAGAAGGGGAAATCTATATTTTTAGCAACTAGTGAGGCATGGAAGGACAGAAGATTTTGAATCTTAAGATCTGGCAGTATTAAACATATACTAATGCATTGAAATGATGCCTCTTTAAAATAGATATTTAATAAATATATTCCTTCTGACCTCAGTATTATAGTTTTCAATATGATTGTGCTTGTTGCTATTCATAGCAGTATTGTTTTCTAGATTCTGATAGCATAAAACATCAACACAGATTTTTTTCTCTCTATAAAACTATTAGTGTTTTATATGAAACTAACAGTGTTTTATTTTGTGTTTGTGGTCGTTCCTGGCTGGACATGTACATGTGCAGGGCTACAAAACTTTGAGTCAGCTGATGTGCACATAACCAGCTGGGGGTTTAACAAGGCAATGTTTTAGTTATCATTATAAAAAATGTCCTTTTTGTGCTATATTCAGTGCTACATTTTTTTCTACTTTTGTACTGTTCCTAAGTACAAGAAGGCTGTGATATGCCTTGCAGAGAAGAAATGTGTTAGATAAGCTTTGCGTAAGCATGAGTTACAGTGCTATTGGCCATGAATTTAATGTTAATAAATCAATACATATTAAATAAGGTGTTTTTAAACAGAAATACACATAAAACAAAATTTTGTATTGATCAGTTGGCAAAAATGTCTTCACCAGAGCCTTGTAGGAACCTAACCTTGTATTGTCCCTAGGGGCAGTGATTCAGTATTTGCTAAATCAATGTTCATGGTGACTTTATAGAGCATAATTACCACAAATTACCGTAATTACCACTATTGAATCTTTCCAACTAGACTAAAATAAAAAGACTAAAATAATAGGTAGAAGAATGATGGAGAGCATCCTAAAATGATGATGCAGTAGTGAAATAAACCATCATTATTTAGCATCCTTTTTTATGTGTTGTGCAAAGTATTGTATTATCTTTTAAGAAGGTATAAAAGAAGTTTGAAGTCACCATCTTTGTAGCTTTTATTTTTTTCTTTATGTAGCTTTCATTGGCCACAATTGAGAATGCAGAATTTTTCATTTTCTGTCCATAATGGCCAAGAGAAGAAAATTGACAGAAGACATTTCACAGTTATTAGACAAATCAGAAGACAAATGCAGAGAGGGCACCACTTTAGTGCTGCTGGTGGTGAAATTGAACATATAATGAATTCTTACACAATGAATCTGGAGATGATATTCTTATTTTTTTTGAGACAGAATCTCACTCTGTTACCCAGGCTAGAGCGCCATGGCTTCAACCTAGCTCACAGCAACCTTAAACTCCTGGGCTCAAGCGATCCTCTTACCTCAGCCTCTCAAGTAGTTGGGACTACAGGCATGCACCACCATGCCTGGCTAATTTTTTTTTTTTTTTAATATACATATATATTTTAGTTGTCTAGCTAATTTCTTTCTATTTTTTTTAGTAGAGACGGGATTTCGCTCTTGCTCAGGCTGGTCTCTAACTCCTGAGCTCAAATGATCTGCCTGACTTGGCCTCCCGAGTGCTAGGATTACAGGTGTGAGCCACCACGCCGGGCCCTGGTGATGATATTCTATATGAAAAGAATTTTCACAATGTCAAGAATGGATGAGTGAAAGTATATTTCTAAGGTTCCACAGGAAATAGGATGTATTTAACAGGAGGTTGTAATAGTCATTCTACAGGAGGGACTTTATTGGGTAGTGTTTTATAACAAGAATCTGGTCCTTTTTTGTATGTGTGACAGTATTCTTCTTTCATGATATTTATACAGCAAAATTTACTTGATGCAGTTTATAAGTGAAAAAATGCTAAAGTCAGGTGTGCATACAAAGGTGATTGGAAGGAAATAGAAGATGTAGGTATGAAAATTATCATTAGGTTGATCATTTCATTTCTTTATAAATCTAAAGATGAAAGTTTTGCATTTATAAAGCAAAGATGATGGCCTTTTTCTCAGAAAGATGCTGCACCATTAGATTCTTCAAAAGTGTCCATTTTAATTATAAAAGTATAGGAAGAACAAGAAGTAATGATGAACAAGGACCTATTAGAGATGTATTTATGAAAGACATGGAATCATTATTTACAAGTTGGACATGTTTCATCTGTTTAGTGCTTTATCTTTTCTATTTTTACTTACATCTCTGAAAAATGTATTTTTTCTTTCCTCGGACAGTCTTATCCACTTATTTTTTCTTTGTCTTTTTGTGACTCCCTAAATTAAATGTCCCTTCTTTCATTCCTTGAGAAATATTTTGAACCATAAATACCTATACGAACACAGTGATAATTTTTTTTTTTTGAGACAGAATCTCACTGTGGGCCGGGCGCGGTGGCTCACGCCTGTAATCCTAGCACTCTGGGAGGCCGAGGCGGGTGGATTGCTCGAGGTCAGGAGTTCGAAACAGCCTGAGCAAGAGCGAGACCCCGTCTCTACTATAAATAGAAAGAAATTAATTGGCCAACTAATATATATAGAAAAAATTAGCCGGACATGGTGGCGCATGCCTGTAGTCCCAGCTACTTGGGAGGCTGAGGCAGTAGGATTGCTTGAGCCCAGGAGTTTGAGGTTGCTGTGAGCTAGTCTGACGCCATGGCACTCACTGTAGCCTAGGCAACAAAGCAAGACTCTGTCTCAAAACAAAAAAAAAAAGAAAAAAAGAATCTCACTGTGTTGCCTGTGCTAGAGTGCCGTGGCATTAGCCTAGCTCACAGCAACCTCAAACTCCTGGGCTCAAGTGATCCTACTGCCTCAGCCTCCTGAGTAGCTGGCACGTGCCACCATGCCTGGCTAATTTTTTTCTATTTTTAGTTGATTGGCTAATTTCTTTCTATTTTTGGTAGAGACGAGGTCTCGCTCTTGGTCAGGCTGGTCTTGAACTCCTGAGGTTAAGCAATTCTCCCGCCTTGGGAGAGGATACTTCCTTGGCAAGTTTTTCCTTTATTTTTGGTCCTCTTTCTTGTGTCTCCAAACTCATCCTATGTTGATGTGAATTTAATTTTCCCCTTATCCTTCCCTTTCCTAACTATTATTGGCCTTGAAAGATAAATATAGCTTGGTAATTAAAAGTTAATAGAGTTAGTACAGTACCTTGTACATAGTAAACAGGAAACGTTAGCTGTTAGATTTGGCATGAATTCTGTTTTGCTTCTCTATGCCACACAAGGCTTTGTAAGTGAATTTTTTTATTTGTTTTGCTGGGTTCATTTATTCATCCCTCATTCTTGTCATCAACTCCCTTTTTGGACCATGAATTTGACCTACATGTAAAATTTTTCAATAAACCTTTGATCTGACTTTCTAGTATATTGGGGAAAAATGGTTGAGGCTATTCATTTTGAGGAGCCATTTGGAAAAAGTAAGTAATTAAAAAAAAAGTATATAGAGACATTATCAGTTTTGTGTATTCGTTGCTTGAAAATTTAGCTATTAAATACTATTCTCAGGTCATATAACTGTGTTATGTTTCTTTAATAATGTACTTCTTAAGTAATCCATTCTTAAAATTGATATCTCAATAATTTGATAGGGCTAACTTCTTTTTTTTTTTTTTTTTTTTTGAGACAGGGTCTTACTCTGTTGCCTGGGCAAGAGTGCCATAGCGTCAGCCTAGCTTACAGCAACCTCAAACTCCTGGTCTCAAGCGATCCTCCCGCCTCAGCTTTCCAAGTAGCTGGGACTACAGGCGTGCGCCACCATGCCTGGCTGATTTTTTTTTTCTATATATTTTTAGTTGGCCAATTAATTTCTTTGTATTTTTAGTAGAGACGAGGTCTCTCTCTTGTTCAGGCTTGTTTCGAACTCCTGACCTTGAGTGATCCGCCTGCCTTGGCCTCCCAGAGAGCTAGGATTATAGGCGTGAGCCATTGTGCCCCGGCCGTTAGGGCTAAATTCTGAAAGAACTAAAATCACTTATCTTGAGTTTGTAGTATGTAGAAAAAGATTAAAGAGCTCAAGTCACTTTTGAAGTGGTTTTAATACATAGCTCTTATTACTTTAAGGCTTTCTTTTTTTTTAATTTTTTTTTGTTTTGCACAGGCAATGTATTCACGATTCAGAAATCAAAGCAATATAAATATACTTTGATAAATTTTGCTCTTACATTTGACCACTGTATTTTCCCCTCTACCCACATCCCCTATATGTAACTATATTTGTTGGTTTTTGGTGTATTTTTCCAGGTTTTTTTATGTAGATATAAGCAAATATGAATATATGTTCTTATTCCTGCTTCCTTAGACAAAAATATAGCAAATCATGTACACTATCCCACATCTTGATATTTTCCCCTCCCATGATAATATACCCTGGAGATCTTTCCATAGCAATATATTGTTTCCTCTATTTTTTTTTTATTGTAAAGTATTCCAATTTGTAGATGGAATCCTTTATTGAATACTGGAGCATTTCCAGTCTTTTGCTATTAGTGCTGCAAATGCATATACATGCTTGCACACAAGTTCTTAGGTGCATCTGTAGAATAAATTCCTGGAAGTGATATTGCTAGCTGTAAAGGGTAAATGCATATGTGTTTTGTTCGACAATGTCACATTTCTCTTCATAGAGGTGGTTCCATTTTGTATTTTGACTAACAATGTATAAGAGTGCTTTTCTTCCACAGCCTCACCAACTGATTGTTAATCAAACTTCTGGATTTTTATCAGGTGAAAAATGGTATTTTGGTGTGTGGTGTATTTTTAAATAAACTTTATTTTTAGAGCAGTTTTAGATTCATAGCAAAATTTAGTAGAAAGTACAGAGTTCCCTTTTACCTCCTGTCCCCACACATGCACAATCTCCCCAACTTGAAATCCTACACCACAGTGGTACATTGGTACAATCAGTGAACCTACATTGACACATCATTATCAGCCAAATCCCATAGTTTATATTAGGGTTCACTCTTACTGTTACACATTCCATGGGTTTTAACAAACGTATAATGACATATATCCACCATTGTAGTGTCAAGCAGAATAGTTTTACTGCCCTGGAAGTCCTCTGTGCTCTGCTTATTCATCCCTTCTTTCTCCCAGCCCTGGCAACCACTGATCATTTTACTGTCTCAGTAGTTTTGCCTTTCCCAGAATGTCATGTAGTTGTAATCCTATAATACGTAGCCTTTTCCAATTGGCTTTTTTCACTTTGTAAAATGTATTTAAGTTTCTTACATGTGTTTTCATGGCTTGATAGCTGATTAGTTTTTAATGCTGAATCATATTCCATTGTCTAGATGTACCACAGTTTGTTTATTCATTCAGCTACTGAAGGATATCTTGGATGCTTCCAAATTTTGGCAATTATAAATAAAGCTGCTATAAACATCTATATGTGGCTTTTTGTGTGGACATACGTGTTTTCAGTTCATGGGTAAATACCAAAGGGTATGATTGTTGGATCATATGGTAAAAATATGTTTAATTTTATAAGAAACCACCAAACTGTCTTCCAAAGTAACTATAGCATTTTGCATTTCCTCCAGCAATGCATGAGAGTTTTGTTGCTTCACATCCTTGCCAGCATTTGGTATTGTCAGTGTTTTAAATTGTGGCCATTCTAGTAGTTGTGTAGTGTTATCGTGTTTTAATTAGAAATTCCCAGATGACATATGATGTTGAACATCTGTTTGTATACCTACTTGCCTGCCATTCCTTGGTGAGGGGTCTGCTTTGATCTTTGGCCTGTTTTTTAATTGGGTTGTTTTCTTTTTTTTTTTTTGAGACAGAGTCTCACTTTATTGCCCAGGCTAGAGTGAGTGCCATGGCGTCAGCCTAGCTCACAGCAACCTCAAACTCCTGGGCTCAAGCAATCCTACTGCCTCAGCCTCCCAAGTAGCTGGGACTACAGGCATGTGCCACCATGCCCGGCTAATTTTTTCTATGTATATTAGTTGGCCAATTAATTTCTTTCTATTTATAGTAGAGATGGGGTCTCGCTCTTGCTCAGGCTGGTTGGGTTGTTTTCTTATTGTTGAGTTTTAAATGTTCTTCGTATATTTTGAATAATGGTCCTTAATCAGTTGTATTTTTTGCAAATATTTTCTCCCAGTCGGTGGCTTTTCTTCTCATTCTCCTGATAAACATAAACTTTTTATTGAAAGTTAACCCATATAGAAAAGTACAAAAATTGAAAGTATATAGTTTAATGAATTTTCTAAGTGGACATACTATTGGCTTCTGTATGTAGTTTGAATTTGCTTTTCTCTCATCAGTGAAGTTGTGCATCTTTTCATATGATTAGGGCTGTTTCTGTTTATTTTTCTGTAAACTGTTAGCTCACATCTTTTACCTATTTTTCATGTGAATCACTGTTCCTTCCCCTCCTCCCCCCCAAGGAAGGCTTTGAAAATTAGGGAGTATTCCTTTGTCTGAGATACAAGTAAGATTTTTTTTCCTTCATTTTTCTCATCAGTCTTTTGACTTTGATTTTAATTATTAGTTTGTTTTGCTATGCAAATAATTCGAATTTCCCCAAATATCTGCAGTCCCCAAGCCCCTCAGATTGCTGGGGCCTGTTAGGAAATGGGTTGTACATCACTGTCTGAGCTCCACAACACCAACCCCCTGCCACAACACCCTTCCACTCCCACCCTGGGTCCATGGAAAAATCATCTTCCATGAAACCTGTCCCTGGTGCCAAAAAGATTGCGGGCTGCAGCATGAATACAATACATGGAATCTCTTCCCTTTTCCTCAGTTTAGAACTTAGCTAAAGTGTTGCTGCCTTCCAAAATTTTTCCTAATATCTTTCAAGGTTTAAATAAGTATCTCATGTTCCCTTAGTGTCTTTTTTGTATCCTTAGCATTTAACCACAATCCTTATCTCCTTATTTTTCCATAGGCAGTAATTTCCTTGAGGGCTAGAATTGTGTTTTATTGATCTCTTTGTCTCAAGTGCTTACCTCTCAGGATACAGTATATAATATTAGTGTTTTATATAAATGATTGCTTCTTCGTTTCTTGGATCATGCTATTTTTGACTTTACAGTCATTGCTATCTGATTTAATTATTCTTAATATGCTATTGGTGAACCAACTAATCTTATTCACCACTCTTGTCTTCCTGTCATTTTCTACTATTTCCTTTGAGGGTTGTTTTGGAGCCCCTGTGAGAGATAACATCTTGTAAACATTTTACTTCTTAATAATTATCATCTATGGAAATGTTTTGATGTAAGCAAATGATGTTTTACTTGTAAGTCTTTTTTCTTGATCTTTTTGGGGGGAGACAGTATGTTATATCTCTTTTTTGGTATGTTTCTACAATATAATTTTGTAAAAACATATACAAAAAGTAAGGGATTAGTATAATGAACTTTCCTGTACTGGAAACTTCAACAGTTATCAAGTAATAGTACTTTAAGGTAAGTCCATCATTAGAGTTGTATAGTTTCCTAGAGGCTATCTAGGGCTAACCTCCTACTCCAAAATGCAAAAGGTGATCCAGATACAATTTGAATTTCTCTGTGCATAGGAATTTCAACCTCCTTGATGCAATCTGTTTTATTATTGAACAGCCACATTTGTGAATTGAGCCAAAATGTGCCTGTGAAGAAACTGGATTGATCCAGTTTTAACCACTTTCAACGTAATACTTTTAGTTTATTGAAATAGTATTATAACTTTCTTATTAAGCTTACAAATGTTAATTTTAAATGCTGTCTTAAAAAAGAAAGGTAGTGATACTAGTAAAAAACTGACAAACATGTTAATGACTGGGGAAACAGTTTCACTTTCCTTATTGATTTGTCAGTTGCTAGCTACATACAGTCTTTGGAAGGGCCAATATTTCAAGTTAACTTCTGGCTTAAAACTTGAACACATTTTAATCACTTAGGGAGTTTTCATGTCTTTTGATGTTAAGATGGCAGTCTGTAACTGGAACTTACCAGTCATGGTCATACTGCCTTACTGTTCTCTACTTAACATGTCCAATTGATACTTTATGAGATCTGTAAAGAATTTGTTTTCCATTTAGAAATTGCCAATTCAGATTATTGCATTAATTTCAGAATCACTCTATAGGGTAATCACTCTGTAGGGTAATATATATGTCAATTATGGTTTTATTGTTAAAAATCAGTAGCCCAGGTTATTTAAGTGATTTCTTCTTTTACTTGTATTATTTTATTAGTAATGGTTTTGAATGGAGAGTACATTGTAAGAGAATCTTTATGAACCCTTAACTTTTCCCCCTAAATGTTCAGGTCACTTAATATTCTTAGTTGATTATGCCCTATAATGTAGTTATCTGTACTTTACCACAATGAGAATTATATGTATGGACCATATTTGTTAAATTTTTCAAAATAACTGGTTATTATATTTAGTGTGTGTTTAAGTATTTCATTAACATTTTTGTGTAAAACGAGGATTGAATATATTTTATTCTTGTTGGAAGTTCAAAACTAGAATGTAACATCTCTCTTCTTGATTTCTGTAGAGCAGGTTGTTGCTCTGGATGCCCAAAATATCGTAGCTGTTTCATGTGGAGAAGCTCATACATTAGCACTAAATGACAAGGGCCAGGTGTATGCTTGGGGTCTTGATTCTGATGGACAACTTGGCCTGCTAGGATCAGAGGAATGTATCAGAGTACCCAGGTAACACAGGTGACCATAAAGAGGTCCTTAATAATCTTTTTATAATAAATTTTTTAATCTAAATCATTCTGCTTACTGTGGGCATGTATGGGTTGACACCTAATTATTTCTCCCCTTTGAGTCCTTTAAGAGTTTGGTTCTTTATATTTTGATTAAGCTATTGATTGGCTATTTTTTATGTACTCTGTTTTCTCCATCATCAATAGAAATTGTATTTATGTTTGTAAAGAAGGGATAGGGAATACCTTCTTTTCTCTTAGTGGGTTAAGCTAATTTAAACAACTAATTATACTAATTTTACTATCTTGAATACCCCAACTATTGTAATAGTTATTAAATATTGGTTGGTTACATGTTTGTCTCTAACTTTTTTTAGTCTTTATTGTTTTTACTGAATATAGAAGTCCAACATGCTTAGGGTAAAAATAATTCAGTCACTTTCTGCTTTTTTACATAATAGTGACCACAATTTATGTTAACCATTAACTCATCATAAAATTTTCAAAAGTAAAAAATAAGCAATGCCTCATCAATGTTGTAGTCTTACAGATTTGCATAGGGCATAATCATTGTTTTAGTATTAAAGACTTGTAAGAGCATGTATTATTAGGATAGAAATACAAAGATTTAAAGAAACGTATTCAATTTCTTTTAGGTACATAAATAATATATTAACTTGTACTTATTTTTTAAAATTATACATATTCCGATCTCTTTAAAATCTTTTGTTTTTTCTTCCTAGTAATAGACATAGGGATAAAAGAAACTTCAAGGAACCAAGATATTAAACTAATTTTAGATTTATTCCAGGTAGCATTTTTCTACACATTTATATGCTTTGTTTTTAACATTTTGTTTTGGTTTGAAAACTGGTATGTAACTGGTAGGATAAGAAAATGGAGCATAGGAACTCTTAATTTGACACTTTAAATTTGCTCTATTAATGAATTATCTGTTGAAACTTTTGGATACATCACATTCTCATGTTTTCTTTATTGAGCTTACAACCAAATTCCACAAAACTCCCCAAACAAATTTTACCTTTTGTTTCTACTGCACTAACAATTAAATAACAAATATAATTCCTGTTATACTTTTTATATTTCTTGATGGTACTTTTGGGAGAAAATTTTTTTTCTTAAGCCAAGTAAGTTGAATTTTTTTAGTCATTTCAGTTTTGATTTCTTTCAGAAATTGGTAATTTGTAACCAGATGGTATTGCCTAGATAATACAAAGCATTTATAGTAACACAGTGACCTCACATTTGACCTACCCTCTACTGCTTTTATTTTTCTCTCACAAGTGAAACTATGATTCATAGCAAATCTTTTTTATTTACCTTATTTTTACTCTGCCAGTCTCTTAATTCTCATACTTAACATTTCTGTTGCTGTTCACTTCTAGTATGAGGGATTTTAGTCAGTTATACATTGGTGAATAATAAATGGAAAGGTAATTATTATATGAAAAATTTGTTGAAGGTTACCAAATAATGTATTATGTATTTGTGGCTTCACTGTTTTATGAACCTGGATGAGGACCTGAAAGAGAATTTACTTGAGTACTTTGGTTTAAACGTCTCTCTTCTTATGTGTGCTAAACATCTATATTGACTTTAAGCTGTGTGGTTAGGTTCTACTGTGCAGCCTTTCAGTTTTTCAAAATGTTATGTATAGATGTGGTTTGTTGTAGTGTATACCTAGTTTTTACTGGTCTTAGGTTTTAAAAGGCAATAGAATATTTCAGTAGAAATACATTTTTATAAAAGACTGCCAGTGATTGTTGTTTTTAATTTCAGCACCAAATCATTTTTTAGATGCAAAACTTTTTCTAGGTAACTTAGCGACATCAGAAATGTTTGTAAATTTTACATACATTGTCAGTAAATAGATTTCTAAAAATTAGTGTTTATAGATTTTTATAAGAGTAACAAGAAAAGTGAAGATTCACTTTGGCCATACTTTTTTAACAACAAAATCCATTTTTATACCAATCAATAGATGAGTATGTAAATTAAACAACACTTTAAACTTAAGAATGTGTAATTAATAATAAAATAGGTTTATATTTGAAACAAAGTTTGATAATTAATTTTTTCCTTCTAATCTTATTTGGTTTTAAAATCACTTCTTCTTAGGAAAAGACTGAATAATTTGAATAGCTTTGGTGACTATAGACCTGCATTTCTGGCTAGATATTTTTTTAATGTAGAATATATATTATACTTTTATTTTTAAAAAGTTAAGGCTAATTTTACTATCTTAATCTCAGTGGAAATACATAATTTTCCACACAAACCTTAGAAAAACAATTGTTGGCAATAAAGTTGTAGTTTATTCTTTAAAGTTCTGCTTCTTGGACATATGCATTAAAAATTATGGCAGGATAGAGTAAGATGAGTCTTGTGAGTACAGCCATTTCTGAACTGTACGAACTAATTAAACATTTGAATTGTGAGCTTGGTCAAAAATAAAGTTTATTTTCTTAATACTTTTAAACATTACAGTTTCTGCCTAATTTTAGCATCTGAAAATTAAGAACATTTTAGATTAGAAAGAAAGAGTCTTAGTGGTAGAGACTAAACATTTCAAAATTGAAAAAAAGTTGCTGTAAAGATTTTTCATAAATGGCTAGGATAATTGGGAAATAGAAAATTGTTAATAATTATATTTTATTGGGAAAATATTTAATGCTTTAGTTTCACAAATTTTTAATTATATAAACTTTTCACTAGTTAACATTATTTGTTGGACTTTGGCTTCAGAAACACAACTGGCAATGCCTGGTTTCTGCCTATATTGCCACTATACATATGCCTCGTTTCTGCCTATATTGTCACTATACATTAAGTTGGAAAAATAGAAGAATACAAGCATATACATATTTAACAAATTAATATGCTTTGGCAGGCTCCCAAGGGAAGAGTGTATAAATTTTATTTCCAAGTGTGTTAACTGTTTTCTTACAAATTTCAGACTGTTTTCAAGATTCATTCAAGAAATGATTCAGTTATTTACAGTGAATCATTTTAGTAATAGCATAGTTATTTAAAATGTCTGGCACATTCTAAACTATAGTGAGTTACTTTAAATTTTTAAATTTAGAGAGTTTGCTCTAGATGTCTGAATTTTGATTTTTTTCATAGATATGATTAATTAGGAATCTTCATGTTTTGTGTGTGTGTATATTATATATTTTAATTTACAAATTGTTCTGGCTTATTTTTACTTTTCTGTTATGTCCATTTGAATCATTCTAAAAATTAAAAACTATTAAACATTTATGTCTTTTTTATTTGATAAAGGGATTACTTTTGATGAATCCTACAAAATTCGATTTAATTATTTGTTAAATAATAAGATAATTTGTTATCTTTTTAGGAAAAATGAAACATGGGAAACCAATTTGGTAAATTAAGTTTTACCATTTGTACTAACTTTCTTCCTTTTTTATTTCTGAAAGCTTAAAAAAAAAGTGCAAACACCTTCCCTCTCCCATCTTCACGGTATTAATAAATCTATATGAAGATGAAAAGTGATAATTTTTTAACACAGTAATGCCACAGAAGAATATATTTTCTCTGTAGTAGATATGGCTAATGAAATTAGGATAGTATTTTGGAAAAGAGAATCATTGAGTATAAATTGCTACACAAATTTAGAAGTTTTTTGGCAAACTCTATGACTAACTTAATACTAAAGTCTCCAACACTTTACAAATTCATTTATTCTTTAACAGTGTATTCATTAAATACTATTTGCCAGGTACTGTGGTGGGTGCTAAGGATTCTTGTGGGTGTAAGACACATAGTCTGCCTTCCCAGAGCTTATTGTCTAGCAAAGGAGACAAACATTAAATGAATAGGTACACTCATAATTAATAGTGATAAATGCTGTGAAGGAAAAAACAGGATGCCACGAGAATGTAGTATTTTGAAATGTTTTATTTGTAAAATTATACTTGACACATGGAATAGTTGTTTTTTTCTCCCTAAATATTTAATATAGTGAGCAGACCAATATATGGTGTGCCTAATATGCATAAGCAGTAACAGTAAATGTTTAGTAACTTCAGCACAGTTGTACATGTCCATGTATTTAAAAAAATTTTTTTTATTTAAAATATTTTTTTTATCTTTTATTTTTTGAGAGATAGGGTCTTACTATGTTGCCCAGGCTGGTCTTGAACTCCTGGCCTCAAGGGATCCTCCTGCCTCAGCCTCCTGAGTAGCTGCCATGTATTTTTTATTCTTTACTCTTTTTGTATTGCTGGTGTTTGATTTTACTATTGCAGAAAAATGGCATTTTGTAACATTTAAAAATTTAAAGGTGCATTGGATCCTCCTAATTTATTGGATTCTGCTAAATTATAGCAGTACAATTCTCAGGTCTTGTAGTTAAGAACATAAATCCACTAAATAAAAATATTTTTAATACAACAATATGGAATTAGAGTAACTCTCCTTTTTCCTACTCAAAATTTGATTTGCTGAAGCTGCTTCCCGAAAATCAGGGGTTTGGACACTCTGCTCAGAACTTGTTCCGGACTCTCATATGGCAGAATCAGGTCAGGTGGCAGTATCAGGTAAAGGGAAATAAGAAACATAGTATATTTCCTCCCCCACTCCCCCTTTTTTCTTGAAACCATTCATTCAGGACCAACAGTAGCATGACCAGGTAAAGGGGAGGTACAGAAGAAGATTTTGGGGGTGGTTGATGCACAGAGTTAATTGATTTTTGTAATGTTTCAAAAATTAGCCTTTAGAATTGCATTGCAGTTAAACTAAAATCTGAAAAGGAGGGAAAAGGAATTATAAAAGTATAAGGACAAAACACAATATGGCAGAAAATAAGCCTTAACATTAGTGATCATTATAAATATGAATTAATTAAATTTCCCTAATAAAAAAATTGAATGTCACCAATTTAGATGTAAAGCAAAAGGATAGCCTAAAAGTAACAATGTTTCATGATTGTGAATTGGTAGAACAACATGATAGGAATCCCTATTGGTTCTTAAGGAACCTGATAAAGGGGAACATACATTAAACTAGGCAAAGTACCAGTTTTGGACAAAATTATATGATGTACATTTGCTTTATAAATATATTGCCAAGTTTTATACTCTTTAGCCAAAGATTTAAAAAAAGATTTTGATAATAAAATATCTGAATTATAAGAGTACTCTGAGGAGTACTTAAGGTGTGAGCATAGTTCATTTTGTTTAAATATTGTCTTTCCAAGGTGTTTTCTCATCACACCTTTTACTTTTTCTCATATATATATCTTATTTACTGATTTTTAGCATAAACTTTTGGTAAATATGGCTTGTATGAAAAAAATAGTATGATCTGCTATATCAATTAAAAAAAAACCTACTTGCACATATTAAATTGTCAGTAAATAGCGTTCAGGATCCATTTGTTAAATGGAATTAACAGATCATCCTTATCTCTTCTTGTTTTCTAGAAATATTAAAAGTTTGTCAGATATCCAGATAGTACAGGTTGCTTGTGGTTATTATCATTCACTTGCACTTTCTAAAGGTAAGCATTGTTTTTATTTTCTTTCCCCCTTTCAGTTTTATTACTTGGAATTTCTTTAAATGAGCAGAAAGTCCTCCAACTTTGTTCTTACGTTTCCAAGATTGTCCAGGTTCTTTGTGATTCTTTTCCATATAAATATTAGAATTAGCTTTTTAGTATTCTCTCTCTCTATCTCACTCTCTCTTACTTTCTGTCATGTATACACACGCACAGGAACTGCTGGAGGTTTTTTTTTTATTTTTAAATTAAAACTTTTTTTTTTAAAGTAGAGATGGGATCTCACTATGTTGCTCAAGCTGGTCTTGAACTTCCAGACTCAAGCAATCCTCCTGCCTCTGCCTCCCAAAGAGCTGGGATTACCATGCCCGGCTGGGGATTGTGATTGGAATTTCATTGTCTCTGTAAATCAATTTGAGGAAGATATTTACAATATTCAGTCTTTCAATTCTTACACATGGCGCATCTCTCCGTTTACTTTGTCTCTTTTTAATTTTTCTCAGTATATTTTGTTTTATTCTGGATAGGTCTTAAACATCTTTTAATAGAATTTTCCCTGGGTATTTGATTTTTTGTTGTTGTGAATGGTATTATTTTTAATATGTTGAAGTTGATTTTTGTGTGTAATTGTTCATTAAACACTTAAGAGGTATTCCTTCATAGCTGAGGAAGATTGCATCCCCAATCTCATCTAATCTCACAGATAAACCTTTTAGGAATAAAAATGGAGAAGGCTATCTCACCTCGGCCTCCCAGAGTGCTACCTAGGATTACAGGTGTGAGCCACGTGCCTGACCCCATATTCTTTTTTTTATCTAAATGTTTTGTTGGACCCTCCAGAACAATAAAACACAGCAGTAAGAGTGAGAAAAAAAATAGAGAAGGTTAAACATCAGCTTTGTTTGCATTCCTCTCTTCATTGCTTTAACTTAGTCATATAAATGCCAGCTAAGGGTTGGAACATGGATTAATAAAAAACTTGCCATATGTTCATTTTTTACCATTAAAAAACAAGTTCCAGTGGCTCATTGTTATTATTATTATTTTAATTTAGTATATGTCTGGTGAGCCTACTATGAATAAAACACTATGCTAGAACTGTAGGGAAATACAGATAAAGTAAGAAAGAGACAGTTTTAGGGACCATACAGTCTAGGGGAAAAGGCAGATACAAACAAAACTGCCCAAACAAAACTATAGTTTGAGGCAGAAAAAAATACATACTGTTTTGGACAAGGTAAAAGTAAAATGCTTTGAGAATGAAGAAAAAGATGTAATTAGTTCTAATTGGTAGAACCAGTAACAATAAGGAGGACATTGGTATTTGGTGCAAGTCTTGAAAGATGAGTAGAAATTATTAAGAATTGGAGAATGTTGGGAAGAGGCTAGGGGAAATGTTGAGAAGTGGCTAAGGGGATAGTAGTAGTAAAGGCATAGATTTAAGAAAGTGTGTATGAGTATTGGCATGTAGTTTTATATGGATATTGTGAGGACATGGGAGATATACTTTAGTTGAGGCTGAGGTAAAAATAGAAATTTGTTATAAAGGGTCTTAATGTCATATTAAGGAATTTGGATTTTGGTAGGTAATGATGAACATGATATCTCTATGTATTCTTTGTTGCTTTGTCAACTCCTCTTTTGATATTTTGGTATGTAGATCTAACATAAATTTAAACCTAAAGATTTTACTGAGGAGTTTTCCATCTTGACCTGGTTTTTTTTTTTTTTTTTGCCTTGTTCAGCTTTATGCTTTAGGCAATATCTTATTCATTTAACATGTTTTTGAGTACTTAGTAGGAACTAGGCACACTGCAGCATACAGTGGTATATACTTAACTAGTATACTTACTAGCTCTCATGATACAGTCACACAAATAATGATATAATGATATACCGTGACAATGATTGTAAAGAAAAAGTTTAGGGTATTTAGAACATATATCAGGGGGACTAGACTTAATCTGAGAAATCAGGGAAGGAAGGCTCCTGCTGAAATAGTAGAAGTGAACTGGACAAAGATAAAAGGGAAGGTTTAGGCTGAGGAACAGGAAGTGTGTGAAGTGGCCATTGGAGAATGTAAAGGAAGGCAAGAAGGTGAGTGAGGGAAGAGGCTGGTATGAAAAGAGACTGGAAACATAGGTCACACAGAGCCTTACAGGCCTTGTTAAAAGTATTTATCCCAAGGGCAAATGAGAATTTTTTTTTCAGCTAAGCAACATTATCTTATAGGCATTTTTATATCTCTATGCATATATACAAATATCTGCTTATATGTGCATAGAACATTTCTGGAAGGACTTATTAGTAGTTGGTAAGGCTGGTTGTCTCTTGGAAGAGGAACCAGGGATCTGATTTTTTTTGGAGGAAAGCTTTTAAGTATGTACTATTTTGTAGTATGAATTTTCAAAAATCAGTTATTAGTGTGTGTCAATTATTAGTTTAATGTCAGTTGTTGGTTTAATGAAAAGATGTCTAAAGTTGTGAAGTAGGATGGCAGTGAGGGGAGCAAAAGTGACAGGCAGGGAGAATGATTATAGGAACCAGGTTAGATAGTGAGGAATGGACCTATCTGCCATGTTTTTCTTCAGAAAGAAAACTGTATATAACTCAGTGGTAGATGATGGAATGGATGTGTATGAGGTAAAAGAGGAGAGGGGTATTAAGGAAGACTCCCTAGGTTTACAACTTGTGCTTCTGAATCAGTTATGATGTCATTTACCAAAGTGGGGAACGATAGAAAGAGGTCAAGGTATGGGAGTTAGGGTGGGGGTCATGAATTTAGTTTTGGGCATGCCTTTGAAATAATTCCAAGTGTTGATGTCAAGTAAACAATGGGTTACATGAGTTTATTGCTCAGGAAAGGTCTAGGCTAGTGATCAAGTTTTGAATGTGATCAGCATATAGTTGCTAACTGAAGCCTTGAGCTTGGATGAGTGCTTCTTGGGAGAAATTATAGAATAAAAGTGAGACTTCAGGAATATTAGAGTCCTTTGTTGAAGAGCATAAAGAAATGAGATTGCTCCTAGTTATATGACTCACATATTCATTAGTTAGTCAAACTTAAAGCATACTAATACAGAATATTCTTCTAGGTAGTATTATATTTTCATACAGAAATAATTGCTAAAAAGAGAAATATGTGTTTTCATCTGATGAGAGGAAGAATGTCCCAAATTAATAGATGATCTTCAAATGAAATTTTTTTGCATGCGAGAAAAGTAGTTAATTTTTTAATTTTTGTTTTACAGCAAGTGAAGTCTTCTGTTGGGGACAGAATAAATACGGCCAATTGGGTTTAGGCATTGACTGTAAAAAGCAGACTTCGCCACAGCTGATTAAGTCTTTGCTTGGAATCCCTTTCATGCAAGTTGCAGCGGGAGGAGCCCATAGTTTTGTCCTCACCCTTTCTGGAGCTATCTTTGGATGGGGACGCAACAAATTTGGTCAGCTAGGTCTCAATGATGAAAATGGTAGGTTCTCATTATTTGTAGTTTAAATGTACTTTTAAAAAAGAGATCGTCTTTTGAGATGGATCAGTGATTCTTACTGTCAGAAATGTATCCAAATCTTCCCTGGTGTAGAGGTGAGGATCAGATGTTAATTTAAAAATTTCATTTGATAATCATATGTTTTTGAGGTAGTAGAAGGCTAAAAATTATCATAAATTATAAAAAGTATATCTGGACAAAATATTGTTGGATGTTTGTTAAAAGATAATTGGAAAACACTTCTTAAAATTGGTGATAAAAGTTTTTCCATTACTGGCCACCATCAGTGGAAAGAAGCTATAAAATTATTCTGGAGAAGTAACATGAACTGTTAATCTATTTGAGTTTTTCAAGAAAATATTTAAATGATTTGGGTTGTTAAATTAGTCTTTGGGCTTTATTTTTAACACTGATGCTAGTTAGTGTTTTGGAAATAAACATTTTGAATTTGAAAAAATTATAACTACTTGAAATAAATTGGGATCTTATAACTGGTTTTTCATAACCACATTAGGTTGAATGCCAATACTTGACCTACAAAAACTAATTTCATAAAGTTCAGCATAATTGTAATGACTGAAATGGACAAAAGTGAGTTGTTTATCTAGTAACAACTGGTAATGATAAACAGATAATACTCTCAGAAAGAATTAAAGAATACTTTGTTCTGCATAAGAAAAATATGTCAGATTAGGACATTATATATCTTTTTTGCTACAAAATAGCAGAAAGTATAATTTTAAGGCTTTTAATAAGGATCCTGTGAGCATAATTAACATGAGGCAAGTATAAAGAATGATGTGTATATATGGAAAATGAGAAGCAGTTGAATAGTTTTGAGGTACCTTGAATGATGAGTCCTGTGCAGATTGGCATATTGGATATTTAACACTTAACTGTATTTTTAAATCCCTCAGTCTCACAGTAGCATGGATAGATATACCTGGGAACTCAGTTAAGTAGGCTTATACTGCAGAATCATTGAATCATAGTTAAAATTATTTAGTCATCATTGTCTACTGAACTTTGGAAGGTAGAGAAAACCCATTTTATAAGAGTTTTAATTATGAAAATACTGTTACATCTCATGTTGGAATTTTCAGATAGGTATGTTCCTAATTTACTGAAGTCACTAAGATCTCAGAAAATAGTGTATATTTGTTGTGGAGAAGATCATACTGCTGCACTAACCAAGGTATTGTACTTCTAAAACTTCTTTATTATTACTCATAATAGTTCTTTTGTAATGAGTGTTTTCGTGATATTTACATTAAAATGTGTTATTAGTGTTTCAAAAATAATTCATCTTGAAAAAAAGACCTAGATTATTATTCATTCTTGAAAATAATTAACCCTAATTCTCAACTTTGCTTTCTTTGCAAATTGTGATATACTATTACATTTGATGATGATAATGTTCAGTTTCTCAGCTTCATACAAATAATATTTTTATTTTTTCAATTTTTAAAATTTTAGTGTATTATGGGGGTACAAGAGTTAAGGTTACATATATTGCCCTTGCCCCCACTGCCCGTTGAGTAAGAGCTTCAAGCGTGTCGTCCCCCAAACGTTACACCTCTTACTCGTTGTGGTTGTATATACCCATCCCCTCACCCTCCCGACACCCGATAAATGTTAGGTGTTGATCTGTTAATACCAATTAAATAATATTTTAGATAAACTGATTCCATTTTAGTTCATCAGGCTTGCCATGCTGTATCAAAGCCATTTATATTATTTAGCTCTGCCTAAATGGAATTTAGCTTCCATTTGGCTTATAAATATTTCATAACAAGTAATAGAGGAGATTGAATCTGTTATTCATAGGCCAGATATTGTGCAAGGACTTAGAGTGAGCTTTCATCACAGTTTTGTCAATGGCATTAACTCCTGACTTCTCCCTTTCTTGGGTAATTGTCAGTTCAGTATCAGTATTGCTTAGTCTCTAGGGACTGTAACTTAAATGAAAATGAAAGCATTCAACTAACCTCTATTGGGTAATTATTTATTAGTAGTCATTTTAACATAAAGGAACTGGAAGGTTTTCATTGGCCAAATCAGAAATTAATGCTTTTATTTCTATGTCTTTCTTTGTCTTATGTAGTAGATCAAATTGGTAAAAATAAATGAACTTCTAAGCAGACTTAAAAGTTCTGCACTCTTCTCCCACACTGGGAATTTTAGCATGATAAGAATTATTTAATAGTCACTGCCAAATATAGTGAACTCAAAGCACTTTAAAAAATATAATGACCAATTATAAAAGTTAATATTAAAATATCTTATATACCTGTCTTTTAGTAAAGAAATTTGGCTATATGTGCCAATCTTAAATTATTATACCATATTTTATTGAATTTAATATTAACATTACAGATGTAGTCACTGAAGTCTTACTTGGCATGTTTTAAATTTTAGTCATTCTTGTCTATCATTGGTATTTGGAAGAAATAAGGCTATGTAGAAATAATAGTAAAAATATTTTATATCAAAATTTAAAAGATATTTTGTGTGATATCATTCCAGAAACTAATTTTGTGGTAGAAAGACTTACAATGTTGATAATTTCCAACTTCAGCCTTTCAAATAACTACTCATCTTAATGTCCCAGGATACGTAATTATTTGTATCTATTGAGTTTTTAAAAGTACTAATTCTGCTAATTTTCTTTATTCCCCTCTCAGAAGATAGTAGCTGATGATATTTTTTCCCCACTGGAATTTTTGGTGTACGTTATTTTTAACAAAATCAGATAGTTTTAAATATTCCTGAAGTAAAATATTTTATTTTTTCCTGATTTAAGACAAAATATATATTTCATATCCATGTATCTTTTGCTTTTCTGGAAGAATTTCTTGTAACTAGATTAAGATTGCTTTATGAAGCAGTTTTCTTTTTTTTTTTGAGACAGAGTCTCACTCTGTTGCCTGGGGCTAGAATGCCGTGGCTTCAGCCTAACTCACAACAACCTCAAACTCCGGGGCTCAAGCAATCCTGCTGCCTCAGCCTCCCGAGTAGCTGGGACTACAGGCATGTGCCACCATGCCTGGCTAATTTTTTCTATATATTTTTAGTTGGCCAATTAATTTATTTCTATTTGTAGTAGAGACCGGGGTCTCACTTTTGCTTGGGCTGGTTTCGAACTCCTGACCTTGAGCGATCCTCCCACCTTGGCCTCCCAGAGTGCTAGGATTACAGGCGTTATCCACCATGCTTGGCCTATGAAGCAGTTTTCTTTTCTTTTCTTTTTTTTTTTGAGACAGAGTCTCACTTTGTTGCCCAGACTAGAGTGAGTGCTGTGGCGTCAGCCTAGCTCACAGCAACCTCAAACTCCTGGGCTCAAACAATCCTGCTGCCTCAGCCTCCCAAGTAGCTGGGACTACAGGCGTGCGCCACCATGCCCGGCTCATTTTTTCTATATATATTAGTTGGCCAATTGATTCCTATTTATAGTAGAGACGGGGTCTCGCTTTTGCTCAGGCTGGTTTCGAACTCCTGACCTCGAGCAATCCGCCCGCCTCGGTCTCCCAGAGTGCTAGGATTACAGGCGTAAGCCACCGCGCCCGGCCGATTGTGGCATTATTTTAATAGTGATGAAATCCAAATGTCTATTGAGCTTAGTTAAATAAATTGTGGTATGTCCATGCAATGAAGTATGGTGAACTATAAAACAGAATGAGGGAGATCTTTATTTTATGCTGTAGAATGATCTCCAGGATATATTGCTAAGTAAAAAGAGCAAGGTGTAGAATAGCTATCTTTTGTGTATATAAGAAAGGTAGTAAAATATAAACATATTGCATGCTGTTTACATTTTTTAAAATCGAATAAATTTAAAATTAATAGCTAAAAGAAATGTACCTTGCCTTACAGTTTTGATTTTGGAATCTAGAAACTGTTATGTATAACTAAATTTTATATGTAGTATATAAATTATACATAAAAGTTATATATATTATTAATCCTTAAAAATTGAAAACAAACAAGAATTATTTTAGGTGATTTTAAAATATAGTGTTTCTGTGTATATCATCACTAGGGGGAAATATACTAAGGATAAACCGAATCCACAAAAAAGTCTTAAACTACATTCTGTAGTTGTATTGTTACTGTCTTTTCCAATGTTACATCTATAGGATAAAGCAAATAAGTTGTTGTTTTACTATCATTAGAAATAGGATAGGATGAATATATATGTCCCATATGTAAGTATAGCAAGTAAGTAGTTATTTTACTATCATTAGAAACTGTGATTTTCAGCTTTAAGAGAAAAGAGATAGGTATAAAATTATAGAAGTTAAGTTAAAAGATTCTGTGATCTTTAATTTCAATCACAAGATTAGTATGAATTCTCGATTTATTTTTCTCCTTCTAAAACTATGTTGTTTTTGTTTTGTTTTTGACATTGTCATTGAAAGAAAGGGCCCCAGAAGTAATGAACCATGTGCAATCTAGATTCAATGAGGATTTCTTGATTGTTGTAGATTCTCCATTTAAAGGAACCAGGGCTGCTTACAGAAGAATCTTGATTCCATGTCTGGGGCAAAAAAAATTTTTAGGAATACCTTTGGGCATTTTGTGGTACAAAAAAACAAAGATCACTAGGCTGGGGTCCTGTCAGAAGGACAATTTGAAGGAGCTTTCACTGAGTATCAAAAAGAAATAATGACTGCAACAAATGGAAATACATCAAATGTATAAATATCCATGAGAGTCCTGGCGCGGTGGCTCATACCTATAATCCTAGCACTCCAGGAGGCGGGAGGCGGAGGCAGGTGGATTGCTTAAGGTCAGGAGTTTGAAACCAGCCTGAGCAAGAGTGAGACCCCATCTCTACTATAAATAGAAAGAAATTAATTGGCCAACTAATATATATATATATAGAAAAAATTAGCTGGGCATGGTGGCACATGCCTGTAGTCCCAGCTGCTCGGGAGGCTGAGGCAGAAGGATTGCTTGAGCCCAGGAGTTTGAGGTTGCTGTGAGCTAGGCTGACGCCATGGCACTCACTCTAGCCTGGGCAACAAAGTGAGACTATGTCTCAAAAAAAAAAAAAAAATCCATGAGATTGTATTGATCTTCCTCTCTCCCTTGATGAATACACTTTATTGCTTACTTTTGGAAGTTGTTAAGACAACTCATCTTTTAAAAAATTGGTAAATTATGAGACAGAATTAAGCATTTACCCTGCCTTTCATTTGTAAATTGTATTGCAAGGTAATTTAATAGTTGATGAGTTAAGTTCTTTATAGAAGATTTTCAGCTCATAAATCTAGAAGAAATAATAAAATTAGAAAATCACAATTTTATGCTCCCTGATGAAATAATGGATCTAGGCAAAGAACATTAAGCTTAATGGGGATGAATTAGACTTTGACCTACTTACTTGTTTTTGACTTCACCAACAAGACACATGCTTTGTGACACGATGTAGTAAAACAATCCAGGAAAATTTAATCATGGCCTAGATTGTGGGTATATACTTTTATCTGTTAGAGATAGATGCTGTTAAAGATGCATATGCATTTATGGGCGAAATAATTTGATGACCACAATTTGCTTTAAATTACTGCAGCGCTTTTTTTCTCCCAAAAAGGAAGGGTAGTGCCTTAATGAAACAAAATAACCAGTGCTTTGCCAGTTATTGAAACTGTGTGATGGTTATGTGATGATTTACTCTACTTTATCTTTACTTTTGTGCATTTGTTTGAATTTTTCTATAAGTTTTGAAAAGAAAAATCAGTTTTCTTATAAGCAATATATATAAGAACTTAATATTATTGAATAGTGAAACAGGATGTAGAATTGCATATGTAGCTATAACTATGAAGAAAAGCAATTGAACTGAAAAATACTAATTGTGGTTGTGTTAAGTTGTCATGATGGATTTTTAAAAAAAATATGTAACTTCTAATTCAGTTACGTGTTTATAAAACAATACAATTTTTTGAAGATCATCTCTGTGTTTCAGCAGCGATATACTAAAAATTGCTATGTTTGTACACTTTGCTTACACATATTCTTTGCAAAGCATTTATGTTCAAAGCATAGCTAGCTTGCAAACTGAAGACAATACCATTTTCAGGTTTTGTGAGGTTTTATAAATGTATACTTGGAATTCAGCAGGAGACTATGATAATGAAAGGCAATGAAAATAAATATTAGTATCGCTTTAATTATGATTTTAACTAAATACTTTATAATGGTTAAAACATCATTAAATACTTTTAAAATGTATGAAAATACTTAGCGTTTAACCTAGAATTCTTAGTTTTAAGGCATTTTACCTTGAAAGAGTCAGCTATCATCAATTGAGTTTTAAAGATAATGGAAGAGAAAAAATTTGAGTCCATATTAAAGATTAATTTATTTTACCAGAGATCAGTTGTTTTCTTTTATCAGTTCTTCTAATGTTAAGGGGTTTTGTCTATTTTTAGGAAGGTGGAGTGTTTACTTTTGGAGCTGGAGGGTATGGTCAGCTGGGTCACAACTCTACCAGTCATGAAATAAACCCAAGGAAAGTTTTTGAACTCATGGGAAGCATTGTTACTCAGATTGCTTGTGGAAGGTAAGCTGTTATATAAAAGAGCATTTTGGTCTGTATATTATAATTGATTAGGGATTGTTTAATGAATTATTTTAGGGATCTAGTAATCTTAGGTGAAACATTCTTCCCAGATTGTCTGATTTGCTTTTGAGGAGTCATTGTGGCAGGAGAAACATCTTTTATACTGATTATTTTACCTATCTCTACTTGACACATTTAGCTGAGGCAAGATGTTAGTAATGTAATACTGTATTTGTTGTATTTGGCATCACATTTGAAAGGGAAACCATAGATCCTATTTTTTTCTATGTTTTTTCCTTAAGAGATGAGGAAATTGACCAGTTATTAAGACAAAATTAGGTAGTAGTAAAAGTTTAATTGGTATACTGATCTCCTGGGTCTCAGTTCTTGGAAATAAATAGAAGAATCTTTGAAATTGAGCTTCATCTTTGGGGATATTACATTGAGGAGACTCCTATGTAGGAAAATGTACCTTTCTTCACCACTTAATTTTGACCACTTAGCTTATGTTTTTCCATCTTGTATGTATCCCTATATAATCTAGTTTAGTTTTGGCAACTGTTAGCTTCAAACACATAAAATCACACTGTAGGTATGCTTTTGGTGACTCATTCTTCCCCTCTTAACATGTTTATATGATTTTTGGTGCTTGTATGACATTTGGGTGTTTCCAGTTTTTGACTATTACAAATAATGTTGCTTTCTAAAACATGAACCCTTGGAAAAAAAGAAAAAAAAGAAACAAGTAATGTTGCTTTGAACATTTATTCTGTGTATACATAAACCTTCATATACACCTAGAATTGAATTGCTAGGTTACTTAATTTGTATTTTGTATGTTAAGCTGTATTTTCCAGATTGGTTTTATGAGTCCACATTCCCATTAAGAGTGCATGAGGGGGGGCATGGGCAATATATGTAACCTTAACACTTGTACCCCCATAATATACTAAAATTAAAAAAATAAATAAATAGTCATTTTATTATTTTTTTCTTAAAAAAAAAGTGCATGAGATTTCCTGATGCTCCATGTCATTGTCACCATTTGGTATTGTCAGACTTCTAAATTTTTGCTCATCTCTTGGATATTTATTGTTTTTTTTTTTTTTTTGAGACAGAGTCTCACTTTATTGCCCAGGCTAGAGTGAGTGCCATGGCGTCAGCCTAGCTCACAGCAACCTCAAACTCCTGGGCTCAAGCAATCCTGCTGCCTCAGCCTCCCAAGTAGCTGGGACTACAGGCACGCGCCACCATGCCCTGCTAATTTTTTTTTTTTTCTATATATATTAGTTGGCCAATTAATTTCTTTCTATTTATAGTAGAGATGGGGTCTCGCTCTTGCTCAGGCTGGTCTCGAACTCCTGAGCTCAAAGGATCCGCCCACCTCAGCCTCCCAGAGAGCTAGGATTACAGGCGTGAGCCACCGTGCCCGGTTGGCTATTTATTGTTTCTTCCTCATAATTATAATCTGCATCTCCATGATTCACTTGAGTACCTTTTCATATGTCTATTGGCCATTTACATTTCCCTGGGTTATAAAAAATTGATTTATAGTAGTTTTTAATGTACTGTGGTTATAAGTTCATAATGTATTATTTCCCAATAAAGGGGTAAAAGTTCTTTATTGGGAATATGCTTTGCAGATGTCTTACCATTTTCATTGTTTTCTTCTGATGAACAGAAATTTTAAGTTTTAATGCAGATGAATTTATCAATCTTTTACTTATGGTTAGTGCCATTTATTTCTTAAATCTTTTCCTACCTGAAAACTTAAAGGTAATCATCTCCTTTCTCTTCAGAAACATAGTTTTGCCTTTTACATGAAGATCCATAAGCCATCTAAAGTTGATTTTTTTTTTTTTTTTTTTTTGAGACAGAGTCTCCCTCTGTTACCTGGGCTAGAGTTCCATGGCATCAGCCTAGCTCACAGCAACCTCAAACTCCTGGGCTCAAGTGATCCTTCTGCCCCAGCCTACTGAGTAGCTGGGATTACAGGCATGTGCTACCATGGCCGGCTAATTTTTTCTATTTTTGGTAGAGATGGGGTCTCGCTCTTACTCAGGTTGGTCTCGAACTCCTGAGCTCAAATGATCTGCCCTCCTTGGTCTCCCAGAGTGCTAGGATTAGTACTCACAGACATGAGTCACCATGCCCGGCCTAAAGTTGATTTTTTAAGGGGGGAGGAGGTATATAATCTTAACACATCAAATTTTTTATATGAAATATTACCATTTAAACAAAATTTTTTTGTGGTAAAATGTATACAAGTTTATTTTTAAGTATACAGTCAGTGGTATTAAGTACATTCATATTGTTGTCAAACTGTCACCACTAGAGAGTGGTGACACTTCTTTCGTCTTGCAAAATTGGAACTTTATGCCCATTCAACAATATCTCCTCATTCTCCCTCACCCCCTCACTTCTGGCAACCATGATTCTAATCACTGTCTGTATGAATTTGACTACTCTAGATCCTTACATAAGTGGAATCTTAGAGCATTTGTCTTTTTGTGACTGGCTTATGTCACTCTGTGTAGTGTCCTCAAGGTTCATCCATATTATAGCATATGTTAGAATTTCCTTCCTTTTTAAGGCCGAATAGTATTCCATTGTATGTATATGCTACATTTTGCTTATCCATTAATCTGTCAGCAGATACTTAGGTTGCTTCTGTGTTTTAGCTATTGTGAATATTGCTGCTATGAACATGGGTTACAAATGCTTTCAGTTCTTTTGAGTGTTTACCCAAACGTGGAATTCATAGATCATATGGTAATTGTATTTTTAATTTTCTTAAGAACCGTCATACTGTTTTCCATAGTGGCTGCACTTTTTTCCCACAGCACTGCAGAAGGGTTTCAATTTCTTTACATCCTTGCCAACACTTATTTTCTGTCTTTTTTTCTGTTTATTTTTTTGTTTTGATCATATCCATTCTAATAGGAGTAAGGTGGTATCTGATTGTGGTTTTCAGTTGCATTTCTTAACGAGTAATAATGTTGAGCATTTTTCAGATGTTTATTAACCTTTTGAACATCTTTGGGGAAATATCTATTTAAGTCCGTGCCCATTCTAGAAACTGATTGTTGTTGCTTTCTAGGAATTCTCAACATATTCTAGATATCAGTCCCTTATTAGATGATATATAATTTGCAGATATTGTCTTCCATTCTGTGGATTGTCTTTGTATTCTGTTGTTAGTATCTTTTGATGCACAAAAGTTTTTAATTTTCATTAACTCCAGTTTGTCTATTTTTTCTTTTTTCGGGTGTGCCTTTGGTGTCTTATCCAAGAAATTGCCAAATTTAATATCAGGAAGCTTTCCCGTGTTTTCTTCTGTGAGTTTTATAGCTGTAGTTTTTACACGTAGGTCTTCGATCTATTTTGAGTTAATTTTTATATATGACATAAGAGTTTAGCTCTATTCTTTTGCATTTGACTATCCAGTTTTCTCAGCAGTGTTTGTTGAAAATCTTTTCTCCCCATTCAATGGTCTAAACACAATTGTCAAAAATCATTTGAAGTTTTCCTTTGTAGAATTGGAACAAGACAAGAATGCCCACTATCACCACTTCTATTCAACACAATGCTGAAAGTCCTAACCAGAGCAATCGGACAAGAGAAGAAAATCAAGGGTATTCACGTGGGGAAAGAAGAGGTCAAACTATTACTCTTGGCTGACAATATGATTTTATATCTAGAAAACCCCAAAGACTCAACCAAGAGACTCCTGGAATCGATAAATAAATTCAGCAAAGTCTCAGGCTACAAAATCAATGTACACAAATCAGTAGCTTTCATATATACCAATAAGAGTCAAGCTGAGGATCAAATCAAAGATGCAGTACCTTTCACCATAGCAACAAAGAAAATAAAATACCTAGGAATATACTTAACTAAGTTGACGAAAGACCTTTATAGGGTCTACAAAACACTGAGGAAAGAAATTGTAGAGGATGTAAACAGATGGAAACACATATCATGCTCATGATCGGCAGAATCAACATTGCTAAAAGGTCTATAGTACCCAAAGTGATTTACAGATTCAGTGCAATTCTCATTAAAATACCAACATTGTTTTTCGCAGACCTAGAAAAAATAATTCTACACTTCGTATGGAACCAGAAAAGACCATGAATAGTTAATTCAACCTTAGTAATAAGAACAAATCAGGAGACATCACTTTATTAGACTTCAAGCTATACTACAAGGCTATAATAACCAAAATAGCATGGTACTGGTACTGGCGTGCACGCGCACACACACACACAAACACACACAAACAAAAACAGAGACATAGATTGATGGATCAGAACAGAGAACCCATATATGAATCCATCCTCATATTGCCATCTGATCTTTGGCAAAGCAGACAAAAACATACACTGAGGTAAAGAAGCCCTATTCAATATATGGCGCTGGGAAAATTGGGTAGCCACATACAGAAGGTTGAAATAAGCATCTGTACCTCTCCCTACTCATAACAATTAATTCATTATGGATAACAGACTTAAACCTAAGGCACGAAACTATAAAAATTCTAAAAGAAAATGTCAGAAAAACTCTGTACATATAGCAGTTTAGGCAAATAATTTATGAAGAAGACCCCAAAAGCAATCACAGCAACAACAAAAATAAATAGGACCTGATCAAATTAATAAGCTTTTGCATAGCCAAGGAGACGATCAATAGAGTAAATAGAAGAAAACATTTATTTGCATGCTGCATATCTGATAAAGGGCTGATAACCAGAATCTACAAAGAACTCAAAGCAGGAAGAAAAAATCAAACAACCCTATTAAAAAGTGGGCAAAGACATGAATAGAAACTTTGCAAAAAAGACTAATGGCCAACAAATGTATGAAAAAATGCTCAGTGTTCCTAATCATCAAGGAAATGCAAATCAAAACCTCAATGAGATACCACTTGGCTCCAGTGAGAATGGCTTTTATCAAAAAGACACAAAACAACAGATGCTGGCAAAGATGTGGAGAGAAGGGTACGCTTATATGCTGTTGGTGGGATTACAGGCTAGTACAACCTCTATGGAAATTAGTATGGAGATAACTCAAAGAACTAAAAGTAGACCTACCATTGGATCCAGTGGTCCCACTACTAGGTATTTACTCAAAGGAAAAAAGAGACATTTTAGTAAAAAGACATTTGCACTCGAATGCTTATAGTAGCACAATTCACAATTGCAAAGATTTGGAAACAACCTACATGCCCATCAGTACATGAGTGGATTAATAAAATGTGGAATATGTATACCATGGAGCATGACTCAGCCATAAAATAAATGGTGATCTAGTATCTTTTGTAACAATTTGGATGGAACTGGAGAACATTCTTCTTAGTGAGGTATGTCAAGAATGGAAAAAACACCACATGTACCCCATACTAAATTGGAACTAATCAAGCAACATTTATGTGCACATGTGGAAGTAAAACTGAAGAGAAATCAAGTAGGTGGGAGGCGGGAAGAGGGGATGGGTAAATAAATCACACCTAACAGGTACAGTGCACACTAACTGGGTGCAGGGCACACATATAACTTTGAGTCAAACTGTACAAAAGCAAAAGATGTAACCAAAACGTGTATGCTGGCACGTTCTGAAAAAAAATTACTCAAACGTATGTACTGGAGTTTATTTCTAGGCTATCTGTTATGTTTCATTGGTCTGTATGTTTGTCTTTATGCCATTACCACACTGTTTTGATTACTGTAGCTTTGAGATAAGTTTTGAAATCAGGAAATGTGTATCTACCAATTTTTTCTTTTTCAAGATCATATTGGTTATTCAGGGGTCCCTCGAGATTTCATATGGATTTCAGGAGGGACTTTTCTATTTCTGCAAAAAATGTTGAGATTTTGATAGGGATTACATTGAATCTGTATATTGCTTCGGGTAGCATTGACATCGTAACAATATTGTCTTCTAATCCATGAACATGGGGTATCTTTCTATTTATTTGTGTCTTTAATTTCTTTCAGTAGTGTTTTGTAGTTTTATTGTATAAATCTTTTTGCTAATTAAACCTTCTTGCTAATTCCTAAGTATTTTATTCTTTTTGATGCTATTGTAAATGAAATTTACTTAATTTTCTTTCAGATTGTTTCTTATTTTTGTATAGAAATGCAGCTTTTCTTATTTTGTATCCAGCTGCTTTGCAAAATTTTTAATTTTAACAGTGTTTTTTTGTGGACTCTTTAGGGTGTTCTACATATGTGATCTCATTTGTATCTGGAGGTAATTTTATTCTTCCTTTCCAATTTAAATGCCTTTTATTTCTGATTTTTACCAAATTGGTCTGGCTAGAACTTCTAGGACCATGTTGAATAGAAGTGCTGAAAGGTTGGGCATCCCTACCTTGTTACTGATCTTAGAGAAATAGTGTTCAGTCTGTCATCATTGAATCATGATGTTCACTGTTCCTTTTTTATATATAGCTTTCACTGTGTTGAGGTAGTTTTTTTTTCCTGTTCCTAGTTTGTTTAGTGTTTTCCAGTCGTGAAAAGGTGTTGAATTTTGTCAAATGCTTTTTCTGCATCAGTGCACATAATTGTGTATTTCCTTTCTTCATTCTGTTAATGTATTACATTGTCAGTTTTCATATGTTAAACCATTCTTGTATTCCAGGAATAAATCCCACGTAGTCATGGTGTATAATCCTTTTAATGTGCTGCTGAGTTTGCATTTCTAGCATTTTATTGAGGGTTTTTGCATCAATCTTCATAGGAATATTAATTTGTAGTGTCTGTCTGGCTTCGATATCAGAAAAATACTAGCCCCATAGAATGATTTTGGAAATGTTCACTGTCCATTTTTTTTGGAGAAGTGTGAGAAGGGCTCATGTTAGTTTGTTTTTTTAATGCTTAGTAGAATTCATCAGTGAAGCCATTGGGTCTATGGTTTGCTTTGTTTTTTTGGTCAGAGGGTTTTTGATTGCTGATTAGATCACCTTACTAGTTACAGGTTTATAGATTTTCTTATGTAGATCGTCTTCATGTTTTGGTCTAATTGATAGTGCATTTCTAGGAATTTTTTCGTTTCATCTAGGTTATTCAATTTATTGGTGCACAGTTTTTCATAGTACTCCCTTTCAAACCCTAGTTGATTTAATATGTCAAGTCCTCAATTTCCTTATTTACCTTCTGTTTGATTGGTTATCCATAATTCAGAGTGAGGTGTTAAACTCTCCAGTTGTTATTATAGAACTGTCTACTTCTCCCTTTAATTCTGTCCATTTTGGTTTCATATATTAATATTTTGATGGGGTTTTTTTTAGGTGTGTAAATGTTTATAGTTGTTATATCTTCTCATTATAGTGAACCTTTTATTAATATGTAATAACCATCTTTGTCTATTGGAACATGTTTTAAATTTAAAGTCTATTTTGTCTTATATTAGTATAGCTGCCTTGTTCTTTTTGTTTTTTATTTGCATAGAATATCTGTTTCTATCCTTTTACTTTCAACTTATTTGTATCCTTGGATCTAAAGTATTTTGTAGAGAGCATATAGTTTGGTGATTTTTTTTTTTAAATTAATTCTGCTGGTCTCTGTCTTTGGATTGGATAGTTTAATCCATTCATTTACATTTAAAGTAATTACTGATAAGGAGGGCCTTCTCTCATTTTGCTGTTTATTTTCTATATGCCTTATAGCTTTTTTTTTTTTTTTTTTTGAGGCAGAGTCTCACTCTATTGCCTAGGCTAGAGTGCCGTGGCATCAGCCTACCTGACAGCAACCTCAAACTCCTGGGCTCAAGCAATCCTTCTGCCTCAGCCTCCCGAGTAGCTGGGACTACAGGCATGTGCCAGCATACCCGGCTAATTTTTTCTATGTAATTTTAGTTGGCCAATTAATTTCTTTGTATTTTTAGTAGAGACGGGGTCTTGCTCTTGCTCAGGCTGGTTTCTAACTCCCAACCTTGAGCAGTCCACCCGCCTTGGCCTCCCAAAGTGCTAGGATTACATGCGTGAGGCACTATGCCCAGCCTTCTTATAGCTTTTTTGTCCCTCATTTCCTGCATTACTGTTATCTTTTATGTTTACTTGATTTTCTTTTTGTAGTACAGTGTTCTAATTCTCATTTTCTTTTCTGTGTAATTCTACACCTGTTTTCTTTGTGACTATTTTGGGATTACATTTAATATCCTAAAGTTATAACACTCTAATTTGTATATTATGCTTGTTTAACTTTAGTAACTTAAAAACTTTGCTCTTATACAACTCTTTCTCCTTCTTCTTTCAGATATTGATGTCACAGAATTATATCTTTATATGTTGTATGTCCAAAAACATAAACTAATAATTTTTTTTGAATAAGTTTCTTAAATTATATAGAAAAAAGTGTGGAGTTGTCAACCAGAGTTACAATAATGTTAGCTTTTGTAATTGCCTTGTGTTTACCTTTAATGCGGTCTTTATTTTTTATACAGCTTCAAGTTACTGTCCAGTGTTTTTTCATTTCAACCTACAGGACTTTTTCAGCATTTCTTATAGTACAGGGCCAGTAGTAATGAATTTCCTCAGTGTCTTATCTGGGAATGTCTTAATTTCTTTTTCACTTTTTTTTTTAATAAAGAAAAGGAATTTATTTCTTATAGTCATGGAAGCTGAGAATTCTGTGTCTGGTTAGAGCCTGCTTATTGGTGGGGACTCTATGTAGAGTCCCGAGGTGGTGCGGGCCATCACGTGCTAAGTGGACTGAGCATCTCTTCTTCACTTTTAGAGGAGTTTTGCTGGATACAGGCTCCTTGGTTTGACAAGTGGGTTTTCCTTTCAGCACTTTGAATTTATCAGCCCACTGACTTTTGGCTCCAAGTTTTCTGATGAGAAATCTGTTGTTGCTCTTATTGAGAATCCATTGTATGTGATGAACAACTTCTCTCACTGTGTTCAAGATTCTGTCTTTGCCTTTCAGCAGATTGGTTGGAATGTGTCCCAGTGTAGGTCTTTGAGTTTATCCTGCTTAGAGTTTATAGAGGCTCATGGATGTTTATATTCATGTCTTTTACCAAATTTGGGAAGTTTTTGCTATTGTTTCTTGAAATAATCTTTTTCCTGTTTTTTTCTCTCTCTTTTATTGGGAATTCAACAGTGCTTATGTTAGTCCACTTGATGGTATTCCACAGATCCCTTAGGCTCTCTTCCCTTTTCTTTAATATTTCTTTCTGTTCCTTAGACTCAGTAATTTCAGCTGTCCTATCTTCAAGTTTGCTGATTCTTTCTCTTTCTTCTGCCTACTTAAATCTGGCTTTGCGTCTCTCTGATGTATTTTTCATTTCAGTTATTGTACTTTTCAACTCCAGAATTTCTTTTTTAGTTTTTCTTTTTAATTGATATTTCTACTTTGTTTATTTTATTTTATTAATTTTCTCCATGTCTTCTTTTAGTTCTTTGAGCATCTTTAGAATAGTTGTTTTAGTCTTTTAAGTCTGCCATCTGGTCTTTCTCAGGAATAGTTTGTACTATTTATTTATTTTCTTCTTCTTTTTCTTTTTCTCTCTCTCTTTTTTTTTTTTTTTTGGCCTATCCCTGACTTTAGGTTTTTTCTTTTTATATTCCTGGGGTTTTTTTGTATGCCATGTGATGCTTTTTGAAAACTGGACATTTAATCTAGTAATGTGGTAATTCTAGAAATCAGATTCTCCCTCTTCCCCAGGGTTTGCTGATTTTTGTTTTTGTGTTTTGATTGTTGTAGGCTGTTTCTGTGTCAGAGATCATCCAGGGGCGTGAAAATTATGTCTTTGCATATCTTTTCTTAGCCTGCACCTTTCTGTGGGAATGCACTGTGACTTTCTCAGTTCCTCCCTATATGTGGTTGCTTTTAGATGTCTTGGACCTTAAATGTCTGGCTCCCAAAACGGGAAAAAGATACAAATGAAGGAGGGAAAAAGAAAGAATTAAGGAGAAAAAGGGCAGCAGCCCTTCAAACCTTCAAATCCTATGGAACTCTCTTCAGGAATGGGAGGGTATGCAACAGTGGCTGCTCACCTCTCTGTCTGCACCTTGGTGATGAGAGGCAGCAATCAGTGATTATAGAGCACCACCAGTCCTCAATATCTGGTTGAGGTCCTTATTGCCCACCCTGTCTCCGACAAGTTGCGTGCAAGGTGTTCCTGGAACATGCTCATTCACGGCTCCTTTACACAGGGGTAAGGGATAGGTAGCTGCTACTGTGCTAAGAGCTAAAATTAACTAAAATTAACCACCGTTTACCTATCTATTCCTTCTCCTGGAGGTTGTAAGCCTTTGAATAGACTCCAGAGTTCCCAGATGCTTATATCAGACAGATATGGCTGGTGCACTTGTTGTCTAGGTGAGGAGACAGATTCTTGGTGCTTCCTATGTCACCATTTTCCAAGACTCCTCCTGCCTAGCTCCATTTTTGAAAGTGCTTCACCCTCCTGCTTTGTAGTGTCACTATTAACATAAATTAAGTGTTGTATATATATACATGGATCTGTTTCTGTGATCTCTTTCTTATTCCTTTATTTGTATGCCTATTTCTGTGCTACTTACACACTGTATAATTTCTATGACACTATCATAAGTTCTGTTTTTTGGGGTAAAGTGAGTCCTTGTTTTCTTCTTCTTCTTCAAGAATGCATTGGTTGGTTTTAGCCTTTTACATTTAGAGAAATTTTAGCATCAGTCTATCAAGTTCTCTCCCAGAAAACCTTGTGAGATTTTGATTAATAGTGCGTTGAATCTCTAGGTTAATTTGGGAAGGAGTAGTTACCCTTATAATATTAACTTTTCTAATCAACTTCCAAACTTATAATGTCTTATAATAAAATATTTTAAAATTTCCACGATAGAGGTCTTATACATCTTCAGGTAATTTTATTCCTAGGTACTTTTTAATGGTATTATATTTCAAATTCTACTAAGACATCATTGGCATGTAGAAATAGTTGATATTTGTATATTGATTTTAAATATAGCCACCTTGGTCAACTCTTACTAGTAATTTATTCATGCCTATAATCATATTATCTGTGAATTGATGCTGTTTTGTTTCATTATTTCTGTTATTGTGCTTAACTTCTTTATACAATTGTCTTATCTTGATGTACTGGCTGGGACATTATTGTAATGTTCACTGGAAGTGCTGAAGATTAAAACATCCTTGCCCTGTTTCTTCTTTGTGGGAAAACTTTCAGTATTTCACAATTAAGTATCATGTTATAAGATTTTTGTAGATAATCTTTATCAGATTAAGGAATTTCTCTTTTATTACTAGTTTTTTAGTGTGAATGGATGTTAAGTTTTTAATACTACTTTCTACATCTATTAAGATGGTTTTTCTCCTTTAATCTGTTAATGTGGCAAATTATATTGATGGATTTCTTTCTAGGTTTTCTTTTTTGTCCCTCCCTTTATTGTCATCACTGTTGCCATTTTGTGTGTTTCTAGCACTTCATATGTGTCAGTTTCTCTAATCCTCACCAAACTCTGTGAAGTGGGTATTATTTCCATTTTATAGATGGGAACAAATGAGGCACAGTGGGGTGGCCCTAGCATTTTTTTACAGTCAGGGTCTCACTGTGTTGCCCAGGCTAGAGTATAGTGGCATGAGCATAGCTCACTATAGTCTCCAATTCTTGGGCTCAAGGGATCCTCCTACCTCAGCCTCTTGAATAGCTGGAACTATAGGCACATACTACCACACTTCACACCTGGCTAATTTTAAAAAATTGTTTTTGGCTGGTCCGATGGTAGTGGGTTATCAAAACTTATTAGCATTAGTGTCACTAAAGTTGGTATTCAACCCCCCAGTGCTAAATTTGATTGGCTTTTAAAAATTAAAAAAAAATAGTTTTAAAAATTTTTTGTAGAGACACGGGGTCTTGCTGTGTTGCTAAGTGTGGTCTCAAACTCCTGGCTTCAAGTGATTCTCCCACATCAGCCTCCCAAAGTGCTGGGATTACAGGCATGAGCCACCAAGCCTGGCCTCCCTCCTTCCTTTATCCCGCTTAGCCAGGATTCTGCTGTCTGCATCCCCTGACCCCTATCCCAGGGATACAGCAGGAATAAGGAGACAGTCAACTAGCCTGCAAATTTCCAAATGCTTTGATTTCTTTTTTTTTTTTTTTTTTTTTCCTAGTTAACAGCTTTTTTTTTCTGGAATAACTTCAATTTTGTCAAGTATTATTTTTTAATATAGTGCTGAGCTTGGTAAATATTTTGCTTAATATTATTTGTATTTCTGTTTATCAGTGAGCTGGGTTTATAAATTTATTTTTCTTTTAGCCAGGGTTTATTATCAAGGTTATTCTAGTCTGATAAAATAATTTGGGGAATATATGCTTGTTTTCAATTTTTTGAAATAGAACAGCTTGAAATGTTGGTAGAACTTGTCCTTGAGTCAATTATATAGAAATTAAATTTTTTTAGAGTTTTTTCATTTTGCCTAATTTTAAACTTACTGATATAAAATTTACAATTCTGTATTGGTGTTTTGTGCACAATCATGTCAGTGGCATGTAGTAGTCAATATTTATTTCTTACTCTGTGGTTCCGTTAAAGTGGTTCTTCCTCAGGCCTTAGGTTAGCTGGAGTGGCTCTTAATTGGGCTACAAGTTAACTGGGGCAATTCTGTTTCAAGCTGCCTGTTCATTATGGTGGCTTTGCCCAGGCTGTGTTTCAGCTGGGTTGACTTTGTAACATGTTTCATTCTTGGGCCCATTCCAGAGGAGCAGTGGGCTGCCTCTGGGTGTTTTATTCTCTTGATGATGGCAAATGCACAAGAAGTCAAACTCAACTGCACAGTACATCTCAAGCTTCTACTTGCATCACATTCACTGAAATCTTATACACCAAAAGCAACTTAGATGGCCAAAGTTAAGGTTTAGGGAATATATTCTGCTTAACCACCATCAGGCCATGATAGGAATGTGCATGGTTACTACTACAGGATAGTAAATTTAGATCTTTTTTTTTTAGGTGAAATATTTTATTAGTCTCTTGTGAAATATCATAAATTATTTAATGTTATCCAGTTTTGTAATTCTTAACAGTTAAAATATGCATGATTTGAATAGTTATTCTTAGCTTTGTAAACTCAGTTCTTTTCAGCAATTTTATTCATGTAACTGTTGGATCAAGTGTGAATTTTCAGTTGCATATTGAGATCTAAGGACATCCTACAGAAGGAATTTAGTAGGTATCTGGTATTTCGACCAATTTGACTTTTAAGTGGTTGGTATTATACAAAATATGTATTATTTCCTTATTGAATAATTGTCAGACACCTCCTGAAGGAAGTAGTCAAGAAGTACTATAAATGGGAGTCCATCAGGAGATCATCCAAAAGGAAAAAGTTCACGTTCTAGTAGTATAATACAATGCTTTTTGAGCTATTATATCAAATATACAGGTTAAGATAGTTACATTCATCCAGCGGCTCTAAACCCTAACTTCACACTCTAATCACTTGGAGAGTTTTAAAAAATACATGGCATCGCCTAGGTATACTCCCAGATGATTCCAATATGAAGCCTGGGTTAAGAGCCACTGCATTAGTAGACCAGTTTGGGGAGGAATTTTAATAAACTAGTATTACAGTAATTTTCAAACTATTGATATATTTTTTTGAGATGTCACAGTGGCTGCTGGTTAGGGGATGCAGAATGGGTAATGTTAACCATATGGGCAATTGTTTACCCATAGTAATTTGTCTATTTTATATGCAAGGATTCCATTTAACATTTCCTTTGTTAAAAAGGTAGCCTTGCTTTAAAAATTTTTGATTGACATTGACTCATCTGGCTCTGAGAGAAGATGGTTAGATTCTCCTTAGTTTGCCAATACTCTGGCAATCCAGTAATCTGAAAACTCTTTTGAATCAAAACACCTTTTAAATAGCACAGGTGAGTTTGCCAGGCAGTAAAGGAAATTCCCCATGGCAAAAACAAATTTAAAATCCAAAGCTGTTAGTTTAAATTGACTCTGGAGCTACTCTGAAAGAATTTGCCAGTGTAGGTAATATATTAATTAGCTTATAGTGCTAACAAATCACCCTAAAACTTAGTGGCTTAAAAAGTTATTTATTTATCTAATAATTCCATGTTACAGTAATTTTGTCTGGATTTAGCTGGGCTCAGATGATCAGCTGATGATCTGGCTAGGGACTTGGAAATCTAGGATGGGACTGCTTGTCTCTGTTCTGCAATGTATCTCATCCTTCATCTGCTAACTTTGAATAATTCTTAAAATTGTAGAGCAGGATTCCTAAAGATAGAGAGGGAAAGAGTGGAAAGCCACTTGTGAGGCATAGACTCAGCACTAAGGCACTGTTGCATTCTGTTGTCCAAAGCAAGCTGTAGATTAGTACCCAGATTTAGGACATGGGGATCCCCATGTTGGTGGCAACAGCTGCAAAAGTCATATCGTGTAGGATATGGGTATAGGGAGAAGAATAATTTCAGCTATTTTTATAAAAAATATACTACAGATGGCAGAGAGGTTTTGGGGCAGGAGATGAAATCTAAGACCTGATAGAAGTGAAAGTGAGACCTGAGATGCCATGTCTTCCCAATAAAACCATCTCATGGAAAGGGTACACAATGAAATATTTCCCTGCTGACATAGGAGGCTTTTCTGTCCTTGGCCTGATTCCTGATATGGAACTGCCCTGAGAATTTGTAACAACAGGGCTGTCCTAAAGTAGGTTTGGGGCTTGAGTTTGTACTTGAAAACCTCATAATCCAAGAAATTAATACAAAGTAGTTCAGGTTGGTGCATATACTTATTATCATTTACCTTATGAAAAGGGTTTTTAATGGGGGAAAAAACCCTTCTAGGGTTTTTCTAGGGATTGGGAAAAAAAAACCTTTTAAAAATGGGTTAAAACATAGTCATTAAAATTTAAAATTCAGTGGATAAGTAAAACAGCAGGTTGGGCACACTGCTAAAAAGAAAAGTAGTGATTTGATATATTCAGGGAAATTACTCATAAGAGCATGCAGATAAAAGAGAGAGCAAGAGACTGGTAGGATATATTGGGAAGGTCCACCATTTGTCTAATTCTATTCTAGAACAAGAGAGGAATGAATGGGAGAGAGATTATTTATAAAAATAATACTTGAGAATTTTCCAGACTTGATTGAAGACATAAAACCTTATACTGAGGAATACAAAACCTAAACCTGGATGATCACATTTAATCCATTCCTAAACATAGTGAAACATCAGAGGGAGTTAGATGAGTTTACTCAGTAGATTGGTGGGTTTTCTTCAGCTATGATTCTGTGGTTTCATAGGTTTGCCTGTACTATGGCACCTCCAGAGGAGTCTGGGTACATATATTTAAGAATCAGTTTCTCCAGGAGAAAGGAAACATTGTTTCGATTGTGCATTCAAGACCATAGTTCTTGGCTAGAAGGGCAGTGGGCCTTCCTTGGACAACATAGAAGCTGCTCTGGTTCTGAATCATCTGTTACAAGGAATTTCAGTATGGATCTGGGTCTTTTTATTATTATTATTATTTTTGAGACAGAGTCTCACTTTGTTGCCCAGGCTAGAGTGAGTGCTATGGCGTCAGCCTAGCTCACAGCAACCTCAAACTCCTGGGCTCACGCAATCCTCCTGCCTCAGCCTCCTGAGTAACTGGGACTACAGGCATGCGCCAC